>APFE030502003.1:839-19198 GCA_000404065.3 Pinus taeda
TGTAAAAAGTCCTAAAATACAATGATTTGAGCAATTTGATGGAGGGAATGAGTGGCAAAAGAAGGAAATGAATAGGAAAAGGAGGTTGAGAGGATGTATAAAGAAGTGTAGGTTTGAGGCTCAACAGACGCCGAGATTAGGAAGTTGGCTGTACGTGTGAGCGACGCAAAAATAGAAGTGGCCAAGGTTCATTTTGAACTGAACCTAAAGATAATAGAGCTCTAGTTGAAGTCGCAACCTTCAACTCCACCAGAGGTTAGAGAACAATGTGAGGAAGCTATAAAGGTTGGAGTCGGAGCAGTAGATACTGCGGTGGCGGATTGCATCGTGCTCTTTGAGAAATCCATGGGGGTCGTCACGATGCTCCAGGAAGATCCTAACCCATAGAGGTTGAACACAGAAGCCCATGAATTGCAGCAGCAGTATGAAGAAGTAAAGTGATAGTGCGCATTGTTGCTATATCACAACAACTGGCCAAGCTGCATGAGGCAAAACAATTACTTGAACAGGTGGAGGTAGCACAAAGGAAAGAGGCGGTCCTCAAGGCCAGATTGGGGCCTTGGCTGGATGAGGCCTATGTTATCTTTACCACCATTGAGGAGAATTTGGCAAGCCTGCAACGAACGCATCGAAAGATAAGGGAAGACAGTGTAGGACCAACAACAGAGTAGCTGGTGGAGAAGATCAAACAAGCAGCCACGCAGGGTGCGATTGAGGTAGTTGTAGTACAAGTTAAGCTGGGAGGTCTCCGTAGTAAGATATCTGTGCCAGCAAAGTGACTCGAGGGTGAGTCACGATATTTGTGTTGGGGGCCTGTTGGGACAGGGTCTCCTAGGGTCAATTTGGGGGAAAATCCCAAGTTTTGGGGCAAAAAGCCCAATTTTTGTTGTAAATATTGTAAAGTATCTGCAAGATGTGGTCGCAGAGTGTGTAGATAGTAAATTTTCATAAAGGGTTTTACCCTTGTTTTATGTAAGTTGTGTCGGCTTTAGTAGATCTACCCATGGTTCGTGGACCATGGGATTGTATAAAGGAGAGTCTTAGAGAGTCTATGGCATAATAGTAGAGATCAATGAATATGTAATGGGTCAATAGAAGTAATAGCGGAGAAATCTTAGAGTAGAAGAGAGGCTATGCAGTTGTGTGCACAAAGGTCTAGAGTAGAGTCCGCAGCTGAGTGTGTGGACCCCTGCAGCTGTGTACGTGGACTCCTGCAGCTGAGTGCATAGGGAAGTCTTGAGTTTGTAAGAAGAACAAAATCATTAATAAAGAGATTATTCTAGCAATTCTTGTGATTTGTCTGTTTATTTCTGTTATGAATGAATGTGCTATTGTGTTATGATGAATGATAGGTTTATGAATTAATATTGTATTGATGCGCGATTCTACATGATTTACATTGTAATATGAATGCAAGCAATAATAACTGTTTATGCGAAGAATATATTGTTGCATTATAATGTTATCAAACACTTAAAGCTGATCTAGGTAAATACATAACTAAGGGTAATTACAGAGGCATGTAAGTGGTTGATTCACCTGTTTAGGGTCCATGAAAGATAGTCGCAGACCTTCACAAAGGTCTAGAGGTTGGTTAAAGGAAGTTATATCGATAAGCCTTAGAGGCTTATCGATATGCACGAAGGTAGGTTTGGGGCACAAAATGACATTATGCTAATCTCTGGGTGCGGAAACTGGTTCCAACATCCTCCCATACTGCTTTGGGTGAGACTTCAGTTCGCGCTCCGTGGGTTGATGCCGAAAGGGCTAGTAGTGTAGGGATTTTCTTAGTAAACTTAACTCTAAACCTGGGTCAGGACCGACTAAGCCAATAATATCATTCTTTTTCTTGATCATGAGAAGCATAAAAATTTTACTTGCATTTACTATTCTCTTCATCTTCCCTGCATTAACCAAAGAAATGTTCATCTTTTTGTGATGGGCTCTCACTATGTACTCCACCCCATTCTTGAGCAATATGTATTTGTTGTCATGGCGATAAAATACTGCTTTCTTATCATGCAAATAAGGACTACCCAAAATGATTCCTGAGATATCAAGTGGAACTACATCTAAGTCAACTTTATCAATGAACTTTTCAATAATGGAAAACTTGAATAAACACTTCCTTGTAACTTGTAAGTTTGCATTGTTAGCTATCCAACCCAATGGATATGGCTTATGATGAGGTACAATTTCAAGGTTTAGTTTTTTAACCAAGTCTTCTGAAATCAAGTTTGATTGTGACCCACTATCAAATAATGCATCATTCTTTGTATGATTTGAAATCACTCTTACATCAAACAACTCTATTCTTGATTCTTCATTTGAAGTGTTGTTTTGACTATGTGATGAACTAGTGCTTGCAACAGTTTCTTTTCCTTTTGTAACCATGGCTGAAATATTGGTCTCATCACCAGAATTTGAACCAAGGTCATGTTGTGTGGTAGCGGTTGTCTTTTGTTTTCCCTTATTGTTTTGTTTCTTAGGTCTTTATTCAAGATGCAATTTCCAGCAGTGGGCTTCATCATGCACCTCTTTGGAACAATGTTTTCATGAGATTTTCTCCCCTTCTTTCTTGACACTTACATTCTTCTTTCCCTTCCATTTTCGACCCTTCTCTTTCTCCTTGCCCTTGAATGGATTCCTCTTTACTACCCTCTTCTTGAATGTTCTTTCCTCTAGATTCAAGGTGCGTGGCTTGCACACATACCTCATCTAAATTGTTTACATTGAACATAACAATAGTATGTTTCAGATAGGAATGTAAACCCCCAATATATTTCAACAATGTATCTTTGGAATTCAAATTCACTCCTAATAAAAAAGCCCTTTTCCTAAACTCTTGTGTGTAATCTTGGACTGTTTGACCTTTAAGCTGCCTAAAATTTTGCCAACTCCTAATGGATTTTTTCATATAGGCTAAAGGATAAAACTGTCTTTTAATTTCAGAAAAAATTCAACCCAAGTAATGGATATCTTACCGTGGATTCACATCTCCTCTTGAGTCTTTACTTCCCACCAAACTAGTGCAACTCCTAGCCTCAGTGAAGCCAACTGGATTTTTATGTCGTCTTCTTGAAGGTTCTGAATTCTACAGTATACCTCCAACTATCAAATCCAGTTGTCCAACTTTTCTGCATTCACCTCTCCATTGTACATGGTAAGTTTGAATGTTATGTCCAATTTAAGTAAGGGAGTCTTTCCTTTTGGGGTTTTTGAATGAGTATGGGAAGTTTCAATGGTGGTAGTGGAAGATGATGCTGTGTGAGATGATGAAGATGATGAGGATGGTGGATATGGCAGTGGCTTTCCACCATTCCCTTTGGAATCCTTCTTCTCATCTTTTTTATCCTCTAGCTTCCTTCTCCATGTGCAGGTTTAGAACTCTCTCCAACGATTCTAGTGTTCCTCTCTTCATAGAGGAATTTAACTATCTCATTTAAAGTGAAGAAATATTTCTTGAATTATTCCTCTTATGAAGAAGGACCTTCAAGCTCTCTTTCTCCAGACATAATGGCTATGGGTTAAAGCACAAAAATTGGTACTGCTTGTACCTCTTCAATCTCAGTTGAAGGCAAAACTTGAGGAGTTTCAAGTGCAGTTGGAATTGGAACTTTGGGTGGTGGAGATTATGGCCTCATGGCTTTCCTTCTTCTGGGCATTACCTTAGGATCTTATACCAATAGATTCCCTTGTCCTTTCTACAACTTTAACCTTGTGAGTATCACAATTTTGCAACCATTAAAACCCTAATTGCACAAAGTCAAGCAATCAAGCAATTCAACCTTTACTTTGATACCATATTGATCTATTTTTGTATGATTAGTTTTGTTGTGCTAATAGAAACTACAGATTTATAGACATATTCTTTCTTATTGCTTCTCGTGCTGAGGTTTCATTAGCTATTTGTGTATGTAATCAGGTAAATTTCCTTAAGTTTAAAATGACATTCATGAGAAAAATAGCTTCAAAAACAAATACTTAACAACTGACATTCAAAGTACAACCAACCATCAAAGAGACACTTTAACACAATGTTTTGATGAAGGAGTTCACCCCTCCTGGGCTACATCTCCTTGGTCCAACTTCCATGGCTTGGGCCTTTGTATTAGCTCAATGTGGAAAAATACTATTTTACAAAGCTCTATGACTCCTGATACCTGCACCAATGTGTTGATAATGTCCAAATTACCCAAGAACACCTCTTTCTGAGCTCAATTTGGTCAAAAATATCTTTCTCTATGACTCAAACAATCTTTCCCTACAATTTCTCTTCTAATTGTGGAATATCACCAGTTAGCACCGCTAAATATAGAGGCAGGCCCAAATTTGGGGGCACTGCAAAAACCTCTGCCAGATTAAAACTACAATTAATTAATTTTTAAAACTGGATTAATTAATATAATCCCACAATTAGCATTAACTAAAACTGTAACATCCGGCGGTTTTGATGGGTTGTTCACATGTGATGGTTAACATCACATTAACTGTTGGAGCCAGAGCCATTGAAGTGCTGACTGTTTGATTTTAACTACGTTGTGTTATGTGAGAGACTGACCATCATGGTATTGGTGTATTGTCTGCTGGATAAACCATTTGATGTAACCCCCATTGTGTTCACATGTCAAGACACTAACCGTTGCAGTAATGGTATGATGGAGCCGCCGGGTTAACATAATTGCATGTTTAGAGATATATTGGATGTGATGGATAGATAGAAGGGAAGTGTTAGTGAAGAGAAGTGGGTCAGATAAGAGAAGAAGGGCTCTGCAGTTGAGTGCACAGAGGCCTAGGTAGAGTCTGCAGTTGAGTGCGTGAACCCCTGCAGCTGAGTGCACAGGGTAGGTTTGAATCTGTAATCCTGAATTGAAGATCAATAAAGATAGTTTCCAAAGAATTATTGTGTATTTCTATTTATTGCTGTTAATATTATATGTTGTCGATGAATGATGCGTTTTATGAAATATTGGTTGAATGTTGCGCGATTCTATTGAATAAGTGTTAATGATGTACGAAATGCATGTTTATGTGTTTTTGTGAAGATTCTGATGCATTCTCTGATGTTTACAAATAACTTAAGTAAATCTGTGTGAACCCTAATTTAGGATTGCTTTCTGATGTGCGTAAGTAGATAGATTGATTGTTAAAGGTCTGCAAAGACCAAACGTAGATCGTCGCGGAGGTCTAAAGACCATTTTGATAGAGTTGCAACAGTGAGCCTTAGAAGTGTATCGAAATGCAGGAAGGAAGATCTCAGGCGCTAAAATACATCACACTAGTCTCTAGATGCAAAAACTTGGTTCTTGCATCCCCCCATATTTCTTCGGGTGAGATTGCAACCTGTGCTACGTGGGTTGTTGCCAAAAGGGCCATTAGTGTAGGGATTTGTTGGTTGGCACAACTAACTTTGAACCTGGGCTAAGACCCCATAAGCCAACAAATGGTTCTTTTGCCAGGACCAAGATTTGCTTGAAAGAGATGTGCGATGTCGCATCATTGGAATATGACCAAAAAAGAAATTGAAAAGTGGTTGGATTGGAAAATTCACGGGTTCGCGGCACAAGAAAACAAGAATCCGCGCATGTCAAAGGAACATTGGTTGAAGATGTATTTGTATACAGAGATACACGAAATCTTCTTCTACACCTTCCCCATTGAGCTATATGAGTGGTTGTATAAATTGAAAGACAGTCAAGAAAGGTGGAAGCTCGATAATCCTATAGTGTGGACTCTTGAATTAGTGCGACGGTTAGAAGCTTATGAAAACAAGATCGCGTGAGCTGTCAAACATTGGCTCGATCGAATTATAGGAGGATTTGTTATGGAATTTGTAGTTGATACCTTAGTCAACTACAGCGAAACGAAGAGGATATTTTTCAAAGGATCGCGAGATAAGTATTTAAGATTTTTGAATACTTGGATGAAAATTATATTATGTGAAAAACAGGTGATTCCATTACCTTGATGTTTGGAGCTACGTGAAGTGGATGACTCCTTAGAAATTGTGAAGGATCAGGACCAGAGTATAGTCTATTGATTGGACCTCCTTTAAGTGATGATGAAGGAGTGGAACAAACTTTGCCACGAAGCGCTGTTCAGCTAATCACTCAGGGATTTACTCGAATAAATCATCCATCTACTTCGCCTCCATCTCCACCTCCACCACATACACCTTCACCCACACCTGCACCTGCACCCCCACCATTAAACATGGAAAACACCATGAAGCTGCAAATTTTAAAAGGCATAGGGAGTGAAGATACATAACAGTTTTGGTTTGTTGCGAATGCTGTGTGGACAACGCAATTGATTACTGATGACAATATAAAGAAGGTATAGTTGGTTACCGCTCTACAGGATCACACACTGGCTTGGTATATTAAGTTTTGTTATGATAATCCTCTTGCATCATTAGCAGAGACTAAGGTGACTTTAAACAAGGAATTTAGTAAGTCTAAGTCTGACTCATAGTTAGTAGTTGGATTTAAATAAACCATGATGATGGTAGATGAGACAATGTGGGAATTAGATCTGAGGTTGAAGTGTCAAATTCGAGAAGCTAACTTGCAACTCTCAGATAGTCCAAATCATGAATGGTTGATAACTTTTCTCCTACCCCAATTGAGAATTGCTTTGTCACAATAGAAGATAGGAACACAGGAACAATCCTTGGAGATTACGACGAGGTTGAATGCAAGGCCTATTCAAGATGCGACCTTGGGGGTACAACAGATCCACTCTCATTTACAGAGCCTTTTTTTAGAATTACAGAGCTTGAAGAAAGACAAGGAGACTAAACCAAAGGTGTGCGCGAAGTGGTGTCTGAAGTGCAAGAGCTAGGGGCATGATAAAGACCACTTTCCCATATTCGTGAATTATATTATAGGAGGGGGACCAATTCCCCTAAAGCTGGAAGCAACTCTAGGGACAAGCATGGAGGATGTGCTATGGTGCACTATTTTTTAGGTTGCTGGACAATATGCGACTAATAATTGTCATTTGCTTCAAAAATTCGTTCAGATACCTCAACAATTGTCTTGTAACTTTTGCAAATCTGTGGGCCATGGTTAGCGCCAATGTCAAAGCTATGAACTGATGATGGAAAGAAAACCTTCATATCGGATGAAAGAAGAAACTTGACCTCCAGATGAGGGCACCAGAGGGGTGCACAAAGGTTAGTAGGGAAGAGGATGAGTCGAGGAGGAGGAGGACTTGGTAAGGGCTGTGGTCATCTCATCTGCTATAACTGCAGAATGCCACGACACTATGTGCGAGACTGGCAGAATCTGACATGCCCGTCATGTCAATACTGTAGCTAGTTTGACCATAATATAGAAGAATGGCCGATGCTAATAGCTAATATGCAAGAGAAGAAAGTGAAGACTCAGCAGCCTACGCAGAACTTACAGATGATGAGAGCTAAGCCCCGTGAGGAAGATCAAAGAGTGAATATAGTGCTGAGAAGTGGCATAACGACTGGCGATGACAAAGGTAAGAAACCTGAAGAGGATAGATGGGTCCACAAGGCCCTATAGAAGGAAGTTGGTTTTGATTTGGAGCATGCTAAGGAAACTTTTATGGAAGCCAAGAAAATCTTCGTTGAGGCCTCCACCTTAGGAAGCTAGAACAAGGTACAAGAAACCAGTGCACTTGCAAAGGTTGATCCCTATGTGATTACTACAATTTTGGATACCTGCATAAAACTGTTACGTGATAGTAAAGCTATGGAAGGCCTGCAGGAGTTAATAAAAAATGTGCCAACAAGGAGAAAGTCCCTGATTGACACCACATAGTCAAAAAAATTGGAAAACATGAAGCACGAACAAGACACAAGATGAGGCTCACTGCATAGATAGGTGATTATGAGATTGATCAAATCATCCTGGATCTGGGATCTGATGCGAAAATTTTGTCAAAACAAACATGGGAAAGGATGGGGATACCTCCACTGCAGTGGTCTCCGATCCAACTTAGAATGACGAACCCACAGAAATTCATCCCGATGGGATGATTATAAGGAGTCACAGTTGATATAGAAAGTGTGAGTGTGATGGACTTTGAGCTGACAGAGATTGTTGATGATAGTAATCCATACCCGTGCTCCTAGGAATTGACTGGGCCATTGATATGAATGGGGTCATCAATATGAAGAAGAGGACAATGTCATTTGGAAGGAAATCGTTTCGGCTTGTAGTACTATTGGGACCTACAGAAGGGGCACGTTATACTGAACTAGTCCATGATTATGAAGAAAGTGAGGATGAACTAGATCAAATCTCCAAAATAGCAATGCGAGACTAGGAGTGGATCAACTCGATGACAGATAGATGGATTGCATGGGACCGGGGGAGTTCTTGCACCTCTGATTTAGACGAAGAGTTGGAACATTAGCATAATCAACTTCACAAAGTATCCAAACTGCGATGCAATATGATGACGAAGTCGCTGCACTGTGTTTTGTTGGAGGTAAGAAAACTACCCTATTATGATGGTTTAAATATTATGTAGATAAGTTTTTGGATGAATTTGAGCACGAAGTCCCTGAGGATCACCACTTCCAAGCATTGCATTTGGCATTACGTGCTACGCATGAACAATGGTGGGGTACACATAAAGATAGTTTTGCTGGTTGGAGATATTACAAAAGAATGATGAGATTATGGTTTAGTCATCATAACACTCAATTGATTGAAAAATATAACAGGAAGGATGATCCATGCGATCACTTAGAAAAATGGGCTAAAGCTTGGGGAACAGAGCCGCAGCTGAAGTGGGTACACATATTTTTCCATACTTTGGATATAATTCCCATGAAATGGTATCTGGAAACGGAGCTCCGCCATGGAACCACAGAGTAGGATATATTACGAGAAGATTCTTTTTGACCTTCAGGTTTGAAGACAGATTCACAAGCATCGATGAAGCACTATAGGAAATTAATGCAGTCACCTTCAAAACTACGCAAGAACCCATGGAATGGGTCCAACTAGACTGGGGCACCCAACTACACCATGAGCTGGAATGCTATAATGTGACCACTAAAGAGGAGGATGAAGATCCAAGGAAAATTAATATTCCAGAGGCAGAAGGGCATCACGAAGTTGAGGACCCACAAATAGACAAACTGAACATCACCGCACCATTGAGGACAAAGCATGTAAATATTGGCACTGAAGCAGAATCGGAGTTTGCAAAGATTGGAGACTATTGGGATGATGCTACTTACTACTGTGGATAAAGTTGTTGAGTTACTCTGCAAATACCAGGATCTATTCCCTACCAAGTTCTCAGATTTGAAGGGCATAGTTAGAGATTTGGGTGTTCTGAAGATCACTCTAAAGCCAGACACGAAGCCTATTAAACAAAGGTCGTATCACCTTAATCCTAAGTACAAGGAAAAGGTTCACTAGGAGTCGGATAAGATGCTGGAGGCGGGCATTATAGAACCAGTTGAAGAATCTGATTGGGTGAGCCTGATGGTGGTCTAGGAGAAGAAACAAAAGGGTGAAATAAGGATTTGTGTAGATCTAGGGAAGCTTAATGATGCGTGTGTTCATGACCCATTCTCGACACTGTTTACAGATGAATTGCTAGACAATATTGGAGGGTAGGAGGCCTGCTCATTTACTGATGGGCTCTCTAGGTATAATCAGATTAAGATCACACTAGAGGATGGGAAAAAAATGACCTTTGCGACAGAATGGGGCTGTTTTCAAAACATTGTGATGCTGTTTGGACTTAAGAATGTTCCTGCGATATTTTCTCACATAGTCATCGCAACGTTCAAGGAGTTCATTCATAAGTTCATGGAAGTGTACTTTAATGATTGGACAATGTTCGAATTAGTAAAGTGCCATGTAGAAAGTCTACGCTTGATGTTGGATATGTGTCACAGATACCCGATCGCGATGAATTTGAAGAATTGCATCTTCTGTGTTCCCTTTGAAATATAGTTGGGTCATGTGGTGTGCAAGCAAGGTATGATGGTGGACCCTGCAATGATTGTAGTAATTATGAATTTGGAGGCCCCAAGGAATGTTAAGTAGCTGCGCACGATGTTGGGACATAAGGGATATTATAGAAAATTTATCAAAGCATATGCTTAAATTACTGCGCTTATGGAGAAGCTGCTGAAGAAGGATGCAACATTCTGTTGGGACGAAGAATGTTAGCACAACTTAAATGTATTGAAAGAAAAGATGGTCACTGCGTTGATCTTGGTATTTATTGATTGAAAAAGGGAATTTCATGTACATGTGGATGCCTCTTGCATTGCATTGGGTGCAGTGTTAACACAAGCCAGTGAAGGAGAAATGGAACATCCTATAGCCTTCGCGAGTAGAAAATTATCAAAGGCCGTAAATAATTACCCAATGACTGAGCACGAAGGATTGACCATGGTGTATGTGTTGCAGAAGTTTAGGCATTCTCTGTTAGGAGGGAATTTCAAAATGTACACAGATCATTCTACCTTGAAATACCTAATCAATAAGCTTGTGCCGGGGAAGAAGATCTGCAGATGGTTGCTATTATTCCAGGAGTATGACTTTGAAGTAATTGTGAAACTAGGGAAGTTAAATGTAGAACCTGATCATGTATGATGGATCGAAACAAGAGAGGAGACCAATAAACTGGAGGACAAGTTTCCAGATGTGCATGTAGCGAATAATTATTTTGCAGATATTATTCACTTCTTGACTATGGGCATGGCATCCGAAGGGTATACGAGTCATCAAAAGAAAGAATTAGTAGTGCGCGTGACATTTTTTTTATTTTTTATTTTTTTTTTTCAGTTATTACAAGACATCTATATAAGATGGGCATAGATGAAATATTGCGAAGATATGTGATAGATTTTGAGATGGATAACATTCTTGCTGAAGCTCATGGAGGGGATGCGGGAGATCATTATATAGGGAAGGCGACTGCACAGAAGATTTTGCATGTAGGTCTATGGTGGCCAACATGCACAAGGATTCCAAGGCATATTGTAAGGCATGCAATGCATGTCATAGAATGGGAAGACCATCGCGAAGGGATGAGTTTCCATTTCATCCTAAAGTATCTTTGTAGCCATTTGAGAAATAGCTAATTGATTTTGTTGCACCACTTCATCCCCCAGGAAAGAAGACAAGTGCATGTTATATCATCACCGCGATGGAATATCTCACCAGATGGGCAAAATCACAAATGGTTAAGGATTGTATAGGAGCTATGGCAACAAAGTTTTCATTTGAATATGTCTTAACCAAGTTCGGTTGCCCGAAAGTGTTGATGAGTGACAGGGGTACGCACTTTCTGAATGAGACGATCAACGCCTTGACTGACGAATTCTAGGACTACTATTAGAAGAGTACACCGTACCACCCACAAGCTAATGGAACTGTTGAAGCCTTCAACAAGATTTTGGAAAACGTGCTGATAAAGATCTGCAACACGCATGGAAATGACTGGGATGTGTGCGTACCCGCAGTACTATGGGCTTATAGGACTACTTGCAAGAAGCTGACAAATTTGAAAGATAAGGAGATAACGTGCTCAAGAAGAGGTTCTACTACAAAGAACCTAGAGAAGAGAAGATACCACGAGGATGGATTGGTATTGAGTGACAAGAAACAAAGTTGTTCCAAGAAGGGATTATTGCAACTCACTAGTAGACAAGGAGAGTTCACAAGAGGAAGAGATGAAGATGATTGTTATTAGTCATAACAAGGGTTCAACAAAAAGTCAAAAGAAAAAAGAAGAAAAGTTCCAAAGAAGTTGAGAAGGAGATGGTTGAGTTGGGGCAGAACTCAATCATGTGAAGTAATTTGTTTTCATTAACAAGGTCAGATAGTTGTTATATTATCAAAAAAGGATTTTTGAGCAAGCTCCTTTTACATTCCACTGTTCTAATATGATAGACTGAGCGGTTGAATAGGCACGCAGACCTTTCTCCTGTGCTTGGTATCAAAACTTCAGAAGTTTTTTTAGCTATTCTAGAGTACTGTTTAACATATTGACCCACTAAGAAAACAAATTTACATTGCATATTTCACAAAATTTATGGTTTGTAAGCTGGAAGAGTAAATTCTGTTCCTTAAGTTTACTATTCCTTGTGCTGTTATTCGTTCTGCTTGCTGTTCCATCGATCTGCTATTCCTTTGGTCTGTTTCTCTTTCGTCTGCTGTTCCTTATGTTGTTGTTCCTTTTTCTGGTTGTTGTTCCTTCTTTTGTTATTCGTTTTGCTTGCTGTTCCTTGTTTTTGTTCCTTCGGCGTGTCGTTCCTTCGACTTACTGTTCCTTTTGGTTGTTGTTCCTTCTGCTGCTATTCCTTTTAGTTGTATTTCCTTATACTGTTGTTCCTTCGTCTACTTGCTATTCTTTCTGCTGTTATTGCTTCGCCCTACTGTTCCTTCAGCCTACTGTTCCTTTGGCCTACTGTTTCTTCAGCTACTATTCCTTCTGTCGCTGTTCCTTTTGGTTGTTGTTCCTTTTGGCGCTGTTCCTTCTACTGTTGTTCCTTCTAGTTGCTGTTCCTTCTGGTTGCTGTTCCTTCTATTGTTGTTCCTTCATCTTTTTGTTGTTCCCTCTTCTGCTGTTCCTTCAATCTACCTCACTTTTTCCCAGTGCCTCTGCTTTTCTCATGAAAATTGTGGTTCGAGCTACCATCATTGACATCTATCATGTGATTTTCCTCGCTGTCATGATTTTTCCTTTGAATATTTGAGTTTTTTTGGATTTCCTGATGGTTGTGGATTCCTTGTTGTGCTATACATTCTCTTCCTTGATGTTTTTCTCTACTCCTTCTGCACTGTCCTTTGCTTAGCTCCTGTGTATTGATAATTGAAGTTCGTTGCTCTCTAATTTCTATTTCCCGATGCTGCCTCTGATAATGAAGGTTCCTGCTCTTGAGTTTATTTTTAAAGGCTTGATTGAGCATGCTGAGCTCATGACTCTTCTCGGCCTGCTCATGAATATCTTGCTGACTACGGTGCTTGCTCGATTTTCCATTCAGCTTAGAACGAACATTTCCAAGATTGATTTGACCTTTAGCTGCTATGTGCTGATCTTGGGGGCAATTCTTTCTCTGTTGTAAATCACGATGCCTGCAATTCTTAATTATGAGGATTCTCCTCATTGTTCGAGAAGGATTGGCTAAGATTTTTCTACCAGTCATGTACAAATGGATCTCCTGTTGCTTATTCATATTTTGGTTCCTTGTTGCAATTGATTTGATGTGATTAACTATGCTTTGAGTCTTAGGCATGTCCCTTTGAGGGAACAAATTATGGGATTGCTTGTTCATAGATTTCATGATTTTCTTTCGCCATTTCGGCTCTTCGTTCCACTACCTTGTTGGCCAGTGAGTCGGCCTCCTTGTTTTGGGTTCTAAGAACATGTTTAAAAACAACATTCCCCAACTTCTTTATATTGTCCATAATTAAGGAATTTAGACTTCTGTGATCCATAACATTGTCTAGAAATCTTCAGCAAAATGACAAAAGAATTCTTATGTGATTTTGCCGAAGATTTCTAGACAATTGTCCATAATTCTTTGTCGAATTTTATTTAAAGCTAGATTTTTGAAGTCTCTCCCTACTTCCATTGCTACTATTATAATTGTCGAGTCACCAATTATAATAGGATCTTTTAACTGATATTTTTTGAGGATATTGGTGCCCATTAGCAAACTGTATGCCTCTGCCCTATTGTTTGTCATTGTTCCTAGCCCCCATTCATATGTAGCTATTGTCTCACCTTTTGGATCCAAAATTAATCTGTTTGTCCTGCTCTTCCAGGGTTGTTCTTTTAGGATCCATCAAAGAAAAGAATGTGATTTCTTTTATTTTTAATCCATTCCTCCATCTCCTTGTCATTCCCACGGAGCTTCCAATCTCTGCTTTCTTCCTACCTTTTTTGGTAATTGATTCCTTGCTGAGTCTTCAATGAGGGATTTTTTATACCAATCCTTTTCTTCTTGCTGTATACTGTTTTGGTCCAAACTTGGCACTCCATTTGCACATATCATTTCCGAAATTTGACCCCATGTCTTGGCTAAAATGGTCCCAATATTTGGCTTTTGGCCTTTAAAGATATACTTATTCCTGGCTAGCCATAAATGCCAACACAGAGTGGAGGGGAGGCACTTCCAGATTTGATTTATGACAATTTTTTTTCCTTGCATATGGATAACTTTTCTCCCAATTTACATTTAGATTTGTCAGCTGCTCAAAAGTGTTAATGTTCATTTCAAGAGGACTGATGATTTTCTTCTAGCATTGTCTGGCAATAATGCATTTCAAAAATAAATGCTGAATACTTTCTTCTTCCCTTTGGCACATAATACATATAGAAGGGCCTTGAAAACTTTTTTTTCCTTAAATTTTCCGCCGTAAGAATCTTGCCTTTAAGAAGAGTCCATGCAATTTTTTTTATTTTTTATTTTGGGTAAACATTCATTCTTCCATGCTACTGTCCAAAGATTCCAGTTTTTGTAATTGTGGTATTTTTTCAGAAAATTGTAGCTTGATTTTACTGTAAATTTTCTTCCGATTGGGTCCCATATATAACTATCTTGGCTCTCTTTATTTATTGGGGCTGCTCATGCAAGTAAAAGCTTCAATTCTTCCCATTGATTTTTCAGTCTATCTAGAAGAAACTACACTCTCCAGGCTGTCCATCTGTTTTGTTCCCACTCAGATATGGAGTATAATGAAGTAGTGCCTTTCTCCTCCAACCAATCTTTCAGTCCTCTTAAGTTTTGATATTGATTCAAGGGAGCTGTTCCCATGATCCTATCATCCCAAATAGATGTAGAGTTCCCATTCCCCGGGTTCTTGGAGATTTGGTCTCTAACTTGAGGAATATTTTTTTGATGAGTTTCCATACTTGAGTACAAGGACGATTAGGATAATTTCAGTCAGAATCTTTGACCTCTGACAGTTGAGGTATTTCCTTGAAAGTGCTTCACCCCACCAATTATCCTTCCCATTTAACATTCTCCAAACTAACTTGATCCCAAGTGAATTATTTGACAAACCTCGAATTCTAATAGAGATACCTCCTTTTTCAAATGGAAAAGTCACTTGATCCTAACGAACCAGATTGAATCTTTTGGATTCTTGTTTTCCTCCTTACAAAAGAAAGCCTCTAATGATTAATTCCATTTGTTTGTGGGCGCTTGTCGGGGCCATAATTATGGCAAACTGATATATTGGCAAGGCTAAAAGAAGAGCTTTGTTAATATTGCTCTGCCTACTAGATATAACCACGTCATTCCCCAACTTTGTATTTCCCCCTCATTTTTTCAATATGTTTGTTCTAGACCTCTGACTTAACCACTTATTTTGCCAAAGGTAAATCTAGATAATTAAAATGGCTCTAGTTTAGTTGAATTGGAATATCCATTATTTGAGAAATCCTCTGCATAATGTTAACTGGCACATTCCAAGTGTAGATTCTCCATTTTCTATTGTTTAGAAGGCCTCCTGAAACATCAAGGAAATCATCTAGAACTTTTTTAAACTACCTAGCAATTATACTGGAGGCTCCCCCAATGAGAAGAGTATCGTTAGCAAAAAGCAAGTGGTTTATTTCTTTAACTCTTCTGGCGATTCTGATACTTGTGATTTTCCTCTTTACTCTTTGGTTTTCTAGCTGAATACTCAACGTTTCTGCCATTAATATGTAGAGGAAAGGAGAAAGTGGGCGCCCTTGCCTCATATCTCTTGTGCTGCGAAAATATCTGCTTGGCCTCCCGTTGATCAATAGTGCTATCCAAGGGGTGGAGATGCATGCATTAACAATACCTATGAACTTAGGAGAAATGCCAAACTTTTGAAGGACAGCTGCAAGGAAATTATCATTTACTTTGTCAAAAGCGTTGGCCATATTCAACTTTATGACCATGCCCTTTTCCATTCTTTGAATATTGCTGTGTATGGCCTCTTGCACTATAATAGCATTATCTGTAATCTGTCTTTTTGGGACAAGCCACCTTGGTTTTCAGAGATGATGTAAGGCATAATTTTTTTTAGTCTATTTGCCAAGATTTTTGTGATGATTTTATAGGAGGAGTTGCATAAAGACATAGGTCTGTATCTATCAAAGGAGATAGGATTCAAATATTTTGGGATGAGAGCCAGATGAGAAGCTTTGGTATTTTCTCCCACTTTATTTTTTTAAAAAACATTTTTGATCATTCTTACTAGATCTTTTTGTGATTGTCATCCAATGGTTCTTATAGAAAGGAATTGTAAAACCATTCGGCCTTGGAGCTTTTTCCGGGTGCATACTCCAAGTTGCCTCTCTTATTTCCTCCTCTGTGACCTCTTTCTCGAGCTCTATGTTTTGCTGTTCATTGATTTTGCTGCTAACTTGCTGAAGAAAGTATTTGTTGTCCACTTGTTGGTCCCCTACTGATAGAAGGTTTTTGTAGTAGTTATAGGTAGCCTTTTTGATAGCTTCCGTTTCCCTTATTTCCTGTCCTTCCACTTGAATTTTTTCGATTTGGTTACCTGCTCTTCTTATCTTAAGGTTGTTATGGAAAAGGGCAGTGTTTTGTCCCTCGCTTTTAGCCATAAACATCTTGACTTTTGCCTAATTTCCTCCTCCTCTAGCTTGTTTTGCTTGTATAGGTTAATGAAAATTGTTAGGATATTCCGACACATAGGAATAGTTAAGTATAACTTGGTCTAGTATAGAGTTAGGTAAAGTGTGTTTCTTTACTATGTACATTTGTAACTTACAATCCGACGGTCACGATATGTAGTGATCCGATGGTTCATTCTCTCTTCGGTATTACCGACACTTGATCCGTGGCTTAACACCCGATTGGTCCATGATTTCTATTTAAAGCACATGGAGGGTCATTTGTAGGTTAACTGTTCACGAGAGAAGATTATGTAAATTTTCATTTTTTTATTAATAAATTGCCTGAAGTGGCCGCATTGGCTCAGGCCGTGGACTGTTTCCCTCTTTGAGGGTTTTAACCACGTAAAAATACTGGTGTATTGATCTGTGGCCTATTTGTGAGTGGTGTCCTTTGGTGTTCTGTCTGAGTAACTTACCCTGTAAATTCCTACATGGTATCAGAGCTATTTGAGGGTTGCGTCCATTGGTGATCCAAATCTGAAGCCAGTACAACTGCATCCGATTGCCATCTCCTAGATCTGCTGTTTCTGACTGCTTTCGGGCCGAGAGGACTGCTCTGTTATTTTAGGAGCATATGTTCCAGTGAGGAAACCCTTTCGTTTCATGCGAAAAGGTTTTTGGTAGCCCTAGCTGCGTCATTTTTAAGATCTGGAGGTATACAGTGTTTATTTGCAGTTTACAGTTATTTTCTCTCTGTTTATTTCAGTTTCAGTTTATTTAGCTCTTTTTTATTACTAGATCCATACCTTTCATTTCTGCGTATGCTCTTTGCCCTGCGACTCTGTGCGATCTGGAAAATTAGAAACATAAAGGAAGGATTTTTCTCATGCGTATGCTCTTTTCCGCTGCGCCTTAGTGTGATCTCAAAAAGTCAGAAACATTGAGGAACATATTTAGTTTCCGGGTAAAGCTAACTTTAAGCCGTAAGGCTTGTTTTTTTTGAATGTCCGTGTTGGGTTTTGTGTTTTTGTTTTGTAGGGAGAAAAAGAGCTTTCTCAAGCAAGCACGCAATCCAAAGCATCAGTGACCAAAAGAAAACAAACCCCCCCCCCTCTCTCTCTCTCTCTCAAACTTTTTGTTTAGCTCACTTGGTTCAAAGCTAATTTATGAGAGTAGAGGTCTTGGGTTCAAATCTCCTTTTTGTTGGAAAATGGGCGTTTTTTTTCATTTCCGCACATTCCCGCACTTCGTCGGCGCCTTCTTCAACTTTTCTTCAAAAAGCCATAACTTCTTGATCTGGAAGCCGTTTTTTTTTTAACCAACCTAATTTTTCGAGATCTTTCCATTGGAACAATTAGTTTTAGCATATATAGCCTCAGTTTCTATTAAAATGGAAATTCCATGCCAAGTTATTCTTGACAACACCAACTACTTCCAATGGTGGTCCTACATTGTGGATTTACTTAGAAGTAAAGGTCTTTACAGAATAACCTCAGGCCAAGAAACCAAACCGAAAGATGAATATAAGGCAGCTAAATGGGAAAATAGGCAAGATCAAGCATGTGGGTTGATAGGGATGTCTATTTCTCCAGATCTTAGATTCCATATTGCAGAACTTGATACTCCTGAAGAAGCAATGAAGCTCATTACTAAAGTTTTTTGGAATCAAAAATTAACTTAGAGCCCATCAACTTGAAAATGATTTGCTTACATTAGACCCCAATAATTTTTCTTGCATTGAAGATTTTTTGTCCAAGTTCAAGACCCTTAGACTTCTCTTG
>APFE030502009.1:7739-30544 GCA_000404065.3 Pinus taeda
ATGGTTATGGGAAAGGGCATTTAACTACATGGGAGAAATAAGGAGAAACTGAAAACCGAGGTGGGAAAACAAAAATTTAACAGTTATAAACAATAACTAAAGAACAGTTTATAAAATTGTCTATTATTATAAACTCCTCTATATAAATAAATTGTCACAACCATCTGCATTAGATTAAATATATTTTGTTGACCAGACAAACATAGTTTATCTTCTTTCCTTCTTACAATCGATTAAATATTTTGTTTGAATATTTAGTAAGTTATAATTCTTTAAGACTCTGCTATTTACTTAATTTAAATCAATTAACTATTTTAGACAAATAGACAACCCTTTCATCCTATTTGTCAACTGTTAAGGTTTAAGCACCTGTTTTCCAACTGTTCATAACATTGGTTATCCAAAAACTTAAAAAAAAAAACAAAAACAAAACAGTTTAGATGCTCTAGCATGATTAACTAACCTAGAATCAACTCAGAGAACAACAGTAAGTTTTGAAAAAACCGACATGTTCGGCTACAGGAGAACTATGTGATTCCTTTAGAATTTTTGCCTTAAATTTGGATGTTTGTGTTAGGTAAATTCTTCCTTTGTACCATATTATGTCATTCTTCCACTCAAAATTGGTATATGGATGGATATTTTCAATCATAGAATCACAATCCTCATATTTGGCATATTCAACGCTTATTTCATCTAGCCATTCAGGAATGACTACCATGGCAGTGCATGTTGTGTTGCCTTCATCCTTATGTGAGAGTGCATCAGCTACAACATTTTCCTTCCCTTTCTTGTGTGATATCTCTAGGTCGAAAGCTAACAGCTTCTCCATCCACTTCTATTGTTTTGTTGACGATGTCTTTTGTTGAAGTAGGAATTGAAGACTATTGTGGTCAGTTTGGATTGAGAATTTACTCCTGAGCAAGTACTGTCGCCATTTCGTTAAAGCATGCATGATGGCAAGCATCTCCTTTTGGTAAGTTGATTTCAAACTCTCTTGTTTGTTAAGTTTCCTTCTCTCGAATGCTATTGAGTGGCTGTCTTGCAATAATACGGCCCCAATTTCGAATCCAAATGCATCACACTCTACTACAAACAGTTTAGAGAAGTCTGGAGTTGCTAGTACCAATGTGGTTGACATTACTTAAGATTCTCGAAACATTTGTTTGCTTGGTTATTCCACTAAAAGGCGTTCTTTTTTAACAAGTTGGTCAGGGGTGCTGTAAAATGTGCATAGTTTTTTATAAATATCTTGTAATACCCGGTTAGACCTAGAAATCCTCTTAGCTTGGATACGTTCTTGGGTTTGGGCCATTATTTGATTGCTTTAATTTTATTGGGGTCCACTTTGACTCCCTCCACGGATATAACGTGTCCTAGGTATTCAACTTCTTTTTGGCCAAAGGTACATTTTGATAACTTGGTGTAGAACTAATTCTTCTCTAATAAAGATAGTAATTCCTCCAGATGCTTGAGGTGTTCCTTCCATGTCTTACTGTAAACGAGGATATCGTTAAAAAAGACTAACACAAACTTCCGCAAGTATGGGTGGAAAAGTTCATTCATGGTAGCTTGGAAAGTGGTTGGCATGTTTGTTAATCCAAATGCCATAACCTTGAACTCATAGTGCCCTTCGTGAGTTCTGAATGTTATCTTTTCGATGTCTTCTAATCTTACCCGTATTTGGTAGTAACCTGATCTCAGATCTAATTTTGAGAAATATTCTGCACCATGTAGCTCATTTAGCATCTCATCAATGAACGAGATCGAAAACTTGTTTAATAGTGATTTTGTTTAATCCTCTATAATCTATACATAATCGGAAGGATCCATCTTTCTTTCTAACTAATACTACGGGTGCAGAGTATGGACTTCGACTTTTCGTAATGATTCCATGTTTTAACAAGTCTTGTATCAACTGTTCTATTTCTGTCTTATGATGATGGGGGTAACGGTACGGTTTTACATTTACTGGTGTTGAGTCGAGTTTGACTTCAATGATGTGTTCAATTTTTCTTGCAAGGGGTAATTTCATTGGCAGATCTTGAAAAACCTTCTCATACTTCTAGATTAGGGATGAAATTTCTAATGGTTGGTGACTCCCTTCTATCGATAATAACTCCAATTGCTGACATTGTGCAACAAATGCTGGGGCTCCCTTGCGAATAAGTTTTTTCATCTGTTGAGCAAAGATGACTTGAGTAGGTGGAGCTTGAAACCCAAACAACTTATACTTCCTTCCATCTATTTTGACTTTAATGAACTTCTTTTGGTGATTTGCCGAATATGTGCCTAGTGTTTGCAACCATTGTACCGCTAGAACGAAGTTTACTCCTCCTAGGGGAACTATATAAAAATTGTACACCATTTCGTATTCGTTCAGTTGCATTTTGACTTTATGGCACTTCCCCACTCCATCTATTCATTTTCCATCTGCCACCATAACTTTCAAATTTGCTACAAGGTAAGAAAAATGTTCAGTGTTTTTGCAACATTGACGTCTACAAAGTTGTGAGTACTTCCTGAGTCTATTAGAACAATAACGCTTTGCTTCTTGATATGGCCTTCAAGCTTTAGTGTCTGTGGCTGAGCTATCCCTGTGATGGCTTCCAAATAAATTTGTGGCATATCCTCTTCTGATTCTAGATTAGGGTTTTCATTTTCCTCATTGTTCTCTTCATCGGCGCTGTCTTCTGACGATTCTTCTTCTTGTTCTACTTCGCAGTTGTAAATTTTTTGCGTCGTGCATTTGTGCCGTGGAGAATACTTGTCTCCGCATGTCCCACACTTGCCATCTCTTTTTCTTTTGACATTAGAATGTTGTTTTCCTCCATTGCGCATTGGAGGTGGAACATATTTACCAGTGTTTTCTGATGATGGTTTACTTGAATTCCCCTTGGAGTAGTTGTTTGATTTCTCGTTATTGGTATATGGTGCCTTATGGAGTTTATATTTTTGTTCAATAAGTATAGCTGCGTGTCTGGCATCTTCAATGGTTTTGGGTTTATATAACTTTAATTCTTCACGGATGTAATCTTTAAGTCCATAATGATACATTTTTAATAACTCTTCATTCGAGAATCCCCTTTCCCTTATCGCTAACACCTCCCATTCATGAGTATATTCACTTACCAATCCTTTTTGTTTGAGGTGAATGAATCTCTCATATACATCATCCTCTTCTTCGTCATGAAACCCTTTTAGCGGGGCTTTTTTGAAATTTTGCCAATTGAATGAATGAGTTGCACACTTAGTAGACCACCAGAGCAACCAATCATACACTTCTGCTTCCAGATAGTTAGATGCGGTCATGACCTTCTCTTGTTCACCTATTGGCGAATTTGCTCCACAAATGGCGTCCAACTTGTTTACCCATACAATAGAACCTTTATGGTCCTTACCATCGTATTTTGGTAATTCTCTTTTAATTTTAAGGTGGTCTCTTACGAGGAACTTCATATAATACTAACTTCTTCGAAGTGTAGTTGCGGCCTCTTGTGTATTAGAAAATCATAATTTGGAGAATTTCCGTCTTCCGGAGTTTTGGGACTTTGTGAGGTTGAGGGTGGATTGTCCTTTCCCATAAACTTGCTCATCATGCATCTTAATTTTGTGATATCATCGGCCATTTGGTCTTGTTTACTAACTGATTTCTCGACATTATCAAAGCGCTTATTTATCTTATTGAGTTCCTCTTGAATTTTTTTTACATTGTCACTGTTATTCCCTATTTTGTTCTTTTTCTTCCTTGTAGACCCTTATATATATATATATATATAAATTAAATTAATTAATTAATTAAATGATATAAACTAATTAATTGGATTAATTAATTTATATTAATTAACAAATTTTAATTAAATTATATGTTATCCCAATTAGATCAACTATGCCTGAAACGACACAGTGGTTGACCGGAGCATGTTGGTTGACACCTTGATCATTCAACCAATCGTTATGACCCCTTGCGGAGTGGTTGACCCTTGGCAGTGTCGTTGTCGTTGTCGGCCGATTGAGTTCACTGCAAATAGCGGACAGGTTTCTGTGATGCAGGAGTATGGTAACGACAGGAGTATGGTAACAGGAGCGGAAACCGAGGGATGTGGGCAACCAACGTTAGCAGGAGATAGGGTGGACGGTCGAGAGCACAGGGAAGCGATTTTACGGAAGACAGGGCAATGATGCCAGGCTTCAATGCAACAGTGACAGCAAAACTGTCTGCAGACAGCAGACGTGGCCACGGGAGGTTGTGGGTACAGCAAAACGGTGGTTGCAGTGGAGCAGGGGATGATGGTAGGGGGAAGGCTAGCAAGATGGCATGGAGTTTTTCCAGGTGAGAAGATCACTGCTCTGATATCACTATTGTGACTAAACTGCTCTTGTACGCTCACGCCCTTAGATTTCAGACACATAGGAATGAAACATAATCATAATATATTTTATTAATTGTATAAACTGAATTATGATTACATGGCTATGGCAATTCTCCTCATATAGGAGTTGGCTAGCCAAGCCAAAATAGAAAGACATGTCTTTTGGAAATGTTGTCCCTTCAATATTATTAAATCGACTTAATAATTTATTAATTAATCATTTATGTTTTATTTATTTTATTATTTGAATAATATATATATATATATATCTTAGTTTATGAATTTTTAATTCATAACTGAAAACTAGGTGGAACACCAAGGATACAACCCTAGCATAAAAAACAAGACAAGTAATAGAACCAAAAACCCACTAGGAGGGCCTTCCAAGAAGAGAATCCTCCAACCAAGTAATCAACAAGTATTGAAGATAAGGTTATTTACCTCTAGAGGGGAGAGAAAATCACGTTCAAAAAGAGAAAATAATACCTTAAATCAATTGAGAGAAGATGTGAGATGAACCCTAGACCTCCTCTTCGAAAACTTTTTGGATCGAATGGCTTGGCCTTGAAGTAACTTTGTGCTGCTCTAAAATTTGTCTTTGAAAAATTTGATCAACCAAACAAAAGAAGAGAATTCACATATTCAACCTTTTGCCTCATGAAAAAATTCACGTTTTGATAGATCTCAACAAGTTTACAATGATTTTCCAAGGAGGAGAAGGCCTATATTTATAGATGAGACTCTTCAAAATATCCTCTAAGGTCCCCCACAAAATACGTAACTTGCCATTCACAAAAGCTTGGAGGCTAAGTTAAGAAAATAAGTTTTCAAACTTTACATTCGATAAACCCCAAAAGAGGCAATCATGCTACAATAAAGAGGCCAATTTTGACCTTTATTGACCAAACATTCCACTTGTGTCTTCATGGTTGGCTTGCTTGAAAAATCAACTCTCTCTTGGTGGTGCAACGACGTCATTTGACCAAGTTTTGACCTTGAAACAACTTGGGGCAAACCTAGCTGCTAGGGCTAGTGGGTGGATGGCTTCCATGGGTGACTTCTTCTTGCTTGAATTTGGGTTGATCTTACTTGAAATGTAAGCTTTCCTTGCTTGGAACCCTCACACTTGACTTGAGGAAGACTTTTCCTTGCATCAACTTGCTTTCTTGACCCCTTTGACATCAAAATTGACCACTCAACCTCCTTGATAAGGTTGTTGTAGGGTAAAATTGCTTGAAATTAGGCTCAAAATTAACTTTAAGATGCTTGGAATGCCCTTCGGGGCCTTACTTCACCAACACACTTCATTAACTTTGCTTGCAGTGGGCTCTTACTTAATTCAAAAGGACTCGGCCTCCTTACTTTGCCTTCAAGCTAGCCTTGGGGGCTTACTTTCTCACTAATTGTTTCAACAATTAGCTTGGAAGGACCTTTGTTGCCTTATTTGATGAATTCAACTTGCTAGTCTTGCTCCAAATGCTAATGGCCAACTTGATTGGGAGGACGTTGACAATTTCTTGGAGAAAATCACACTTGATTCTTGATAATTAGCCCTTGGGGGCTCCAAATTTGCACACTAAGCTCCAATGTTTCAATATTAGCCTCATATTCTTCCTTTACTCCATCAAAGTAGCCCCAAAGAGAATGACGTTGTGCCACACGTGTGGTACAAGTGCTTCAAGATGCCACCTTGGCCAAAGTGTTGAGTTGATTTGGTTTGTACAAGTCACCTGCTTGCCACATCTTCCTTGTCCACTTCATTGTTGAGCTTCACATTATGTTGCTTGCAATGCCACATGGAAAGTCCCTTTACCCGCTATTGTAACTAGAGGTTTGTGAGGGAATTATGATTGCTTCGAAAGACAAGTGGTTCATCTACGCATAGAGAATCGAATAGACACCTTTTATGCCTCAAAATTCGTGGCATGATGCCTCGGGAGACGGAAATGCATTAGGAACTATCAGACTATCAGGATGCAAAGCCAAAGCCAAAGGAGAGTGCAAATTATATAAGACACATGGTACATGTGGGGAAGGGGGGTGCAGTGAGATTAAAAGGGATAATGATAGGGAAAAGTACATATGGTGATCACCCTTACAAGGCTTTATTAACGCAAGTGCTCCCTCAAACCATGATTCCTAGCAATGCCTTTTCCATGATCCCTGTTGCCACTCAAACTAGCAGGGGACCTAAGTGGGATCCCTAAAGGGAAAATGCTAGACAAAGGGAAGCAAATGGAGACTTGGCCCACTGCCACCTCAGCTAAGGCTCCCTACTATTTACAGACTTTAATTGATGGGAGGAGATCCGGTATATTATGTTGTCACAAATGAAGGATAAATCGACAAATGGATATGGAGTGATCCAAATAATCCCTTTCCAAAAGAGTTTGAAGAATGGAGTTTGCTTGCTTTCTAAGCACAGTACAATGAATTCTAGGAGAAAGAAGGGAGGATTTGAAGGTTAGGCTTAGGTGTTAGTTTTTGTAGCATCGGATGTGTTATAGCCTTCAAATTTTGTGAAGAGGCTAGAATACATGAGATCTCCAAAACCCATAAATGATTTCTCGAAATTCCTCCTACAAATGACTTTATTAGATTATTAGTCAATTTTCAAATGTTTCCTAAGTCTAAACTTAGAGAATATGACTAATTAATCAGAATTAATTAAGTTAAGGTGTGAATGTTCTAGAAACTCACACGGATCGATTTCAAGTTAATCTTAGCCATCGATTAAGATGTAATCTTGGTCATTGTAGTATCAACAAAGGATTATAAGAAGAAGTTGATGGGGCTTGAAGAAATCACTTGAGAAGTTGGATTTCATGAGTAGATCGATTTCCAGAGTGGCAGCAGTCAGTAGCTAGAGAGAGAACCAGTGAGCTCAAAGCAGTGAGAGAGGGGCAGGGATAGTGAAGCCGGAGGAAGGATTCTAGTTCCGGTGAGTGCATTTGCAGAAAGGCAAGTGAGTCACAGTGAGGCTGACGCAGTGGCCTCTAAGGGCAATTTCGAACTTGCTGGGAAAAAGCAAGTTTCAGTGCCAAAAATTGGGTAGAGGTTGCGGAGGCCAAAAGAGACATTTTACCAGACAACAGAAGACAAGGCGGCTTGAGGAGAAGCTAGTTCAAACTGAGTGCAAAGGAGACGGCGCTAGTGTGACGCAGTAGCTGCGAAAAGCCAGTTTGGACGGCTCACCTAGAGATGAGGTCAGAGCCCGGATTTGCCTGTAGAGTGAGGAAATTTCCTCACTAGATTTTTCTTGCCAGTATTTCTCTATAGGATTGCCAATTTCGGTATCCAGCTATACTCAGATTATTTCACTGCTGCTTAATATTAAAACCCTCAAATGTTGCACCAATTTTCCCAAGTTGGGTTTTTCCGGGGACTTTTGTCCAAAATAATTGTGTTATTTTTATGTGTGTGTGCTAGCATTTCTTCCAACATTTATTGTTCCATAGTTTTATTTGTGTAGGGTGCAGTGTGGGTTATTTGGTATTTGTTGTAAGAAACAGTAAATAAATTGTTAAATTAATTAACAATTAGGAGAATAATGTCCAATTGCTGTAATAGGATTCAGGTTTTTGAATTTTCACATTAGGGAATATGATTTGTGAGAGAGTTTCCCAATCCCTGAAATCCTTATTGAAATTGCTATCCCGGATGGTTCTTGAAGAATTGTCTTTTCAAAGGAACGGGACCACATGTGACCAAGTGGACCCAACCTAGGTTAGGAGGTAAAAGTTTGGCAACCAATGATATTCCTAACCTGGATTTTCACTTAAAGGAGCTGATTTGATCCTATGATGCACTAGCCTTGAGGATACCAGGGCAAATTTTGATCTCAGAGCTAGGGCTTGGCTTTTCTCACAACTCCATTGTCAGAATGGCTTCAAAATTGGACGAGGCCTTGAGGAGACACTAGCACAGGGGATACTATGAGATCGAACTTTTTGGAGGGCTATTTTTTTGGTAAAATGATTCCCTAGGTGACCCAACCCAACTAGACCTAGGAAAAGGTGAAAACGAATTGATTTAGGGTGACCACCTCTTGGTAGATTAGTTCCTTAGTCTTGGGAGAATGGAGTTTGATAAATATGAATGAGGACTTTGTTTCTTAGACAAGGAGGCCTTAAGACTACCTCGCTAGCCTTCTAGGGCAAAGGGAAGAAACCTTACAACTTTTATACTTTGACTTGCAAAAGGAGATGGTTTATCAAGATAAATTTGTCGATAGAATTATCCCTAGGAAATTTCATTCAAATTACATGGCCCATACATTGAGAGATGTTATATAGAGACAAAATTCCACAATTTAAGCAGTAAATGCATGTAGCAATTAGCCCTAAAAATAGTGCTAATCTTGATCCAATATACATGACAAAGTAAAACAAGAATAGCATTAAAAGAATTTACTTACTTGTAATAGAAAATACCAAACCATCCACTTTTTGACAATAGAGAAGCTCCAAGACAAGATAAACCAAATCCACACATCAAAATCCATCCATAAAGCTCTAATTCATCCTCCAAGAAAAAGTGTGAAATTTTCAAGAGAGAGAAAAGATCCAATCCAAATTTATGATGAGCAAATGAACCCATCTCACTTGTATTTATACACTAATGAGGAGTTCGAATTAGCTTCCTTGGCCTACATAAGCCCTAAAAATAAAATAATGTGCTAATAATCTAACTTTTGGTGACAATCCCACCAAACTATCTCACAAATGAAGGAATAAGCATCTTAAGAGGTCAGATGATGAATAATACATGTCATAGGGCCCTCCAAGAGGCCTGATGAGGTCCATGGGTGCCATAATGAAGAGTAGGATCCTCAAAAGTGATGGGCAAGGGGTTGGGCCCCTGTTTTCCAAACAATAAACCTGTGGTGCTCCCAATCGGTGTGGGGGAACAATAATAACCACATGGGTCCCCAAATGAGTCAAAGATGCTTGTAGGTCATCTACAAGGGCTCTGACGATGGTGTAGGGGATGTCACGTCATCGTGCAAGTCCCGGGTCAGCTGCCGAGTGCATGCTACATATGTGGGGCCGATTGGGCAAAAGTGAACCAGGTGCATCTTCCTCATCCAATAAGAGTATCTCGAGCATCTCTAACCATCCTCAGGGATCCATGGAATGTTGTCTACTACTATGGAGGCCCATGGCTCTCGACACACACCCTACATGTGCCAATGTAGCTCTCTAGAGGATTAGGACCCCGTATAGGGAGACCAAACCCAAGATGAAAACCATCTGCAACCCCGCATAAGATCTAATGCGTCCCCTAGCCTTCCAATACAACAAGTCATTAGAGAAATCGAGTAAATAAGCTTACCAATCCTGGACCACAGGTAGGGACTTCATAATGGCCTACCCTTCCATAATGGGCTTCGGGATGTGCCATTGTCTCCTAAACTCCAAATGGAGTTAACCACGTATCCTATTAGGTGGTTTCTACTTCTAAAGGGGATAATATATTCAAGGTACATCCTTCAAAAGGTGGTGGCATGTGACAAATAGGTGAAGTAGGGGATGAGAAGGGGTAGCCCTAGGCCTCATGCTGGGGTACAAGGGGTAGCTAATAAAAAGGAAGCCCACACTTGGGTTTATAATGTATAGGAGGGAGCAATCATGGTACATGAAGTACCCCGACCTTGATTTTTCCACCCTTCTTTATATGCGTTTTTGCCTTTTTATGATTTTCTTTGATTAATTGTTCGGGGCTCAAGGGGTAAGAGCATGATGCATAAGCTATAGCAATGAATACCCCCCCCCCCCCCTTTAATGCTAGGGCAGTTCATTGCCCACCAGGGGTTGGGACAATCATGGGTTCCTATATGATGAGCGAAGTTCATAGAACCTATAGGAACCAAGGTGATGGCCATGATGATGGGGTACAGTTCATGTATTGGATTTTGCCCACGTGCTAAATGTGTTTGTCTTGACCATCTTTTTCATTTTGTGGTACATTTTCCTGTTGAATGTGGCCAAATATGTTTTTATCTTTCTTTTTAGCTGCATCAACCTTCGGGGCATCATTCCAGGCCTGACCCAAGGTGAGGGCAAGGGCAAGAGACGAGTTAACCCTACGTGGACCCAGGTGGGAGAAATGATGAATGGGTTAATAAATTAATAATGAGTGGAAAGGGGGTAATGTAAGCGGATAAGGTAGTGGGACCACGCAACCAAAATCGTGGTCTCCCGTGAAATACTATCCCTAAAGCCAAATGGTCAGTAAAAGAGATCCCACGAGACTAGAATCCAGTGTTAATATCAAAAGGAGTCTAGGGGACAGGAGCACAGACCTAGCCCATTTTTTCTGCCAATCCCCCCATTAATCCATGCCCAAAAGTGTCCATGATAAGCAAACTACAATACTCAATTACCAAATGACAAGGCATACCTTCAAGTTCAGTAGGCCCACCTTCAAACATACGATCATAGTAGATGGGCGAGGAACCACATGGTTGGATTAGGTGGCGGAGAAATGGCACAATGAGCTAGCTCGTGGTTGTGAGGGGTTGTTGGTTGCCTGTTGAGGACCATCTTGGAGAAGATATTTCTCCTACGGATATCACCCACAAAATGGTGGGTAACATATGGCTTCAACTGAGACGTGATCTCTCGAAGAAATGGGCGAAGCTACTCGAACCAGAGGTGACGATAACTCCAACAATCTCTTGGTTACCTTAGACTCGTCACCTGCACATATGATAGATGAAAAACACGGGGCGGCATGATTTCGTGGCGTCTCATGATTGCACATGCTATCTGTTAGGCCATAAAATCAATAGAAAATAGAATATGTAAATATGCATCTATCTACCATGAGAAATATCATATGATGTTAATTCTAATGCGAAAATGAGCATGCAATGCATCCTACCCTAGCATGCATATGACAAAGCTATTATTAAGTGTAATCATAAAGCCACTACAACCAACATATCATCAAGTCAATATAAATATGTCTCCTATATGATTACTCATGCAGCAAGTCCCAAAGCGAAAGCAAACCCAAACACATGGAAGATGTTATGGCTGGGAGGTGGGAAAATATGATGCCCACATATGTATGATTATGTGAGAAGAGGTAAGAAAAGGATGTAATCTAGTCCATGAGATCTTCTCTTGCAACCAAAATATAGAGATGTGAACAACCAAGCTCATAAACGTTCGATGGATGGCGACCTCCGGCATATCACTTCCACCATTATCATTATTATTTACGTCATGGCTTATGGCCTTCATCGGGTTGTCATTAGCTGGATAGGGAGGCCGACGAGATGGAGAAACCCAAGTAGGTCGCACATGATGATTACACTGGAGAGGGGAGACTATGGAGTGATTAAAACCCTGAGGGTGTGTCTAAGGAGGAAAAGTATAATCAATGATGTGATTTTCCTTGACACTATACTCGAGAGGGGGAAATGGCTCATAGTTACTTGAGATCATATGACCTGGGGTGAGGGAATCAGTTGATGAAGACCCAAGATGATGACCAATAGGAAGAAGGGAGAAAGAAGTATTGTATTCAACGGATTTTTGTTTCACAAAATCATAATCTAGAGGCTCAAGTGATTTGAAGAATCATACTCAGGAGAAGTGGGAGCCTTATCAATTTCCTTAGTATCAAAGATTGGGTCTCTCCTAAAAGGAAAATTGATCGCTTCCAATTTCCCCTCTTTACACAAAGGCAAATGAAGACTCTCCTTCCCAAGGGTATCAATGGGTATGTCATCATAAATAGTACCCAAGGGGAAGGGAAGAGCAATCTCATCCTCACCCTCCTTGTTTGTGTCGTAAATGGGAGCACAGAGGACCAACAATTTCCCATTTCTCTCTTTCAATGTGGAAATAATCTTCAGTGTCATCTTCCAAGGGGCTAATGGGATCATCTTTCTCAAGGTTTTCAAAATACGATTCATCAGGGGAAATATCCTTGAAAAAGGTAAGGTTGGTCTCAATTTCACTTTCCATAAACTCATCCTTCCCAGCACATGTGTCCTTAAAATCATCATTTTCATCATGTGGACCCAAGGAGGACTCGTATTCTTGCTCATTACCTAGATTCTTAATGTCTTGATGATGCTTGATGAAGGCTTCCTCTTGGATGCTTAATGCAAGGTTTACTTGAAAATGTCTAAGAAAGCCATCAACGAACTCTTCAATAGATGAGATACTCCTAGGTTCATGATCATGCAACCATGAGTTATGACCACCGAGAGATCCCATGAACAATAACATAAGGACATCTTGGTGAACAACCTTCTCTCTTGAAGCATGTGCATTAAATCTTTCTACATGGTCAATTGCGGAGAGTGGATCACCATCAAACGCAGGCATCCCGCGTACCATCCTTCCCGATGATTAGGATGCCCAGGGATGCTAGCAATGTCCAAAGTGGGAAATTTATCAAAGAAAGACAACCTATTTTAGGTATACATGAAAAATATGTAGGAGTCGCCAAGGTGAAATTAAAGATGCCTAGAAATATGCTTGCTTCACCCTACAAGCATCGACCTTAAAGTTCAATGAGGAACTAGGGCTTTGTTCTGCCAATGGAGTCACCAATAATGATATGTCAATATGTCGTATGGCGAACAAAACACGCATTTCGCATCCCTAGCAACTACGCCAAAATGTTTCTGCTCAAACTAGCAGGGGACCTAAAGGGCAAATGTTAGACCAAGGGCAGCAAATGGAGACTTAGTCCACTGTCACTTCAATTAAGGCTCCCTACTATTTACGAACTTTCACCAATGGGAAGAGACCTGGTATATTATGGAGTCACAAATGAAGGATAAATCGACAAATGGATATGGAGTGACCCAGCTAATCCCTTTCCAAAAGAGTTTGAAGAATGGAGCTTGCTTGCTTTCTAAGCAAGGTACAATGTCTTCTAGGAGAAGGATGGGAGGATTTGAGGGTTAGGCTTAGGGAATATGATTTGTGAGAGAGTTTTCCAATACCTAAAATCCTTATTGAAATTGGTATCCTGAATAGTTCTTAAAGAATTGTCTTTTCAGAGGAACGGGACCACACAAGACCAAGTGGACCCAACCTAGGTTAGGAGGTAAGAGTTTAACAACCAAAGATATTCTTAACCTAGATAGGTAGGGGGAAAGGATCAAGGAAAGGATTTCCACTTAAAGGTGTTGATTTGATCCTATGAGGCACTAGCCTTGGGGATACCAAGGCAAGGTTTGATCTCGGATCTAGGGCTTGGCTTTTCTCACAACTCCACTGTCGGAATGGATTCAAAATTGGAGGAGACCTTGAAGACAAACTAGTGCAGCAGATACTAGGACATCAAACTTTTTGGAGGCCTATTTTGTCGAGAAAATGATGCCTAAGTGACCCAACAGCTAGACCTAGGAAAAGGTGAATAAGGATTGATTTAGGGTGGCCACCTCTTGGTAGATCAGTGCCTTAGTCTTGGGAGAATGTAGTCTATGATAATTATGAATGAGGACTTTCTTTATTAGTCAAGGAGGCCGTAAGACTACCTCACAAGCCTTCTAGGGCAAAGGGAAGCAACCTTATAACTTTTATACTTCGACTTGCAAAATGAGATGGCTTATCAAGAAGAATTCATTGATAGAATTATCCTTAGGAAATTTCATTCAAATTACATGCCATACATTGAGAGATGTTATATGAAGACAAAATTCCACAATTTAAGCAATAAATGCATGCAGCAATTAACCCTAAAAATAACGGAAATCCCAATCCAATGTATATGACAGTAAAACAAGAATAGCATTAAAATCATAACCATCCACATTTTGACAATAGAGAAGCTCCAAGACAAGATAAACCAAATCCACAAATCAAAATTCATCCATAAAGCTCCAATTCATCCTCCAAGAAAAATTGTGAAATTCTTAAGAGAGAGAAAAGATCCAATCCAAAGTGATGATGAACTCATCTCACTTGTATTTATACACTAATGAGGAGTTTGAATTAGTCTCCTTGGCCTACATAAACCCCAAAAATAAAAAAATGTGCTAATAATCTAACTTTTGGTGACAAGTCCACCAAACTATGTCACAAATGAAGGAATAAGCCTCTTAAGAGGTCAGATGATGAATAATTCATGTCGTAGGGCCCTCCAAGAAGCCCGATGAGGTCCATGGCTGCCATAATGAAGAGTAGGACCCTAAAAAGTGATGGGCAAAGGGTTGGCCCCCTATTTTTCAAACAATAAACCTGTGGTGCTTCGAATGGGTGTGGGGACACAATAATAACCACATGGGTCTCCAAATGAATCAAAGATGCCTGTAGATCGTCTGCAAGGGTTCTGACGATGGTGTAAGGGATGCCACATCATCCTACAAGTCACGGGTCAGCTGCCAAGTGCATGGTACATTTGTGGGGTCGGCTGGACAAAGGTGAACCAGGTGCATCTTCCTCATCTAATAAGAGTATCTCAAGCATCTTTGACCATCCTCGGGGATCCATGGAATGTTGTCTACTACTATGGAGGCCCATGGCTATCGACACACACCCTACATGTGCCAATGTAGCCCTCTAGAGGATTAGGACTCCATATAAGGAGACCAAACCCAAGATGAAGACGATCTGCAATCCCGCATAAGATCCAATGCGTCCCCTAGCCTTCCAATACAAAAAGTCATTAGAGAAATCGAGTAAATGAGCTTAACAATCCTGGACCACGGGTGGGAACTTCATAATGGCCTACACTTCCATAATGGGCTTTGGGATGTACCAATGTCTCCTAAACTCCAAATGGGGTTAACCACGTATCCTATTAGGTGGTTTCTACTTCTAAAGGGGATAATATATTCAAGGTATATCCTTCAAAATGTGGTGCCATGTGACAGATAAGTGAATGAAGTAGGGAATGAGAAGGGGCAGCCTTGGGCCACATGCTAAGGTACAAGGGTAGCTAATAAAAGGGAAGCCCACACTTGGGTTTCTAATGTATAGGGGGGATCAATCGTGGTACATGAGGTACTCCGACCTTGATTTTTCCACCCTTCTTCATATGTATTTTGCCTTTTTATGATTTTCTTTGATTAAATGTTCGAGGCTCAAGGGTAAAGCATGATGCATAAGATACAACAGTGAATACCTCCCCCTTTAATGGTAGGGTGGTTCATTGCCCACCATGGGTTGGGACAATCATGGATTCCTATATGATGAGGGAGTTTCATAGAACTTGTAGGAACCAGGGTGATGGCCATGATGATGGGGTAGAGCTCATGTATTGGCATTTTCCCACGTGCTAAATGTGTTTGTCCCGACCATATTTTTCATTTGGTGGTACATTTTCCTATTGAATGTGGCCAAATATGCTTTTATCTTTCTTTTTAGCTGCATCAACCTCTGGGGCATCATTATAGACCTGATGCAAAGTGAGGCAAGGGGAAGGGGCGAGCTAACCCTATGTGGACCTAGTGGAGGAATGTGGACCCACGTGGGAGAAATGATGAATGGGATAATAATGAGTGAAAAGGGGGTAATGTAAGCGGATATGGGAGTGGGACCACGCAACCAAAATCAAGGTTTCCTGTGAAATACTATCCCTAAAAGCAAATGGTCAGTAAAAGAGATCCCACGGGACTAGAATCCAAGGTTAATATCCAAAAGCGGTCTAAGGGACAAAAGCATAGACCTAGCCCATTCTGTTCTCCAAATACCCCCATTAATGCAAGCCCAGAAGTGTTCATGATAAGCAAACTACAATACTCAATTACCAAATGACAAGGCATACCTTTAGGTTTGGGAGGCCCACCTTCAAGCATATGATCATGGCAGATGGGCAAGGGACCACATGGTTGGCTCAAGTGGGAGAGAAATGGCACAATCAGCTAGCTGGTGGCTGCAAGGGGTTGTTGGTTGCCGGCTGAGAACCATCTTGGAGAAAAAAATTCTCCTAGGGATATCACCCACAAAATGGTGGGTAACAATACCCACACACCATCCCAAGATATAACAATATCCATCAAGGCGGGGAGTTACCACCCACTATGGGGAAGTCAGCAATGGAAGAGACACAAACATATCATGAAACAAAAAATACCAAGAATAGGCATGGTTGTCCACACCAACAGGGATCTAAGAGTCACTTTCACAAACAACACACACCCACATGGCTTTACATGGCTATAAGACACATTCTTTGGGGTTATATAGCACGGGAAAATGTTCTGGAGTACCCATGTTAAAATAGGGGTAACATTTGGCGCCAACTACGAGACAAGAGCTCTTATTAGGGGTGCTTGAGAATCTCAAAATCTCCAAATATCCATCAGTTAAAATCTTGCATCCATCAAACCAAAAACAAGTGTCAAATTCTATGAAAACATGCAAATGCAAATAAAAGGAAATCAAACTAATCTAGCATGCAATGTAGTAATATTCATGACTTTAACCACACAAGTATGTAAGGAAAAGAAAACACCTATTCTACCTGGGAATGCCCCGAAGGCATCATATATTACCTGGATAGAACAATTTAAGCCTTTCCCATTCACGGGCAAGGGGGACTTCTCACCATCTAGATGGCATGGATGGAAAGAATTTGTACCTACAATCTCATCAATAATATAAGGTCCTAACCATAAACTTTCAAACTTACCATGTTTACTTGGTTTTTTACTTTTCTTGTTCCATAAGAGGACCAAATCCTCTTTTCAAAAAGTTGTGCTAGCGATCCTTTTTATCAAACTTCTTCTTCGTGCTAGTTTGAATTTTCCACAAGTGATCGTAGGCATGTCTTTGGCTTTCATCGAGTTCCATAATTTGATCGATTCTTTGCTACAAGCCATATGAATCAATGGAGTATTGCTACATTAATTTAAATACAGGAAGCTTTAAATGAACCAACAATGTAACATCCATCTCGTAGACTAGCTCAAATGGGCTTTTACCAGTGTATTCTTTCTTTGTAATTTTTGCTATCCCAACTCTTCTTGTTGTAGCCAATTGTGCTTTTGATTATTGTCATAAGATTCTTGTTGCTCAAATTTGCTAACCAGTTACCTTGGGGATAATAGTTGGAAAAATGAGATAGAATAATGTCATAATCAAAACATAATGTAGTCATTGTTGCTAAACTAAATGCTCCAACATTGTCAGTGGTAATCTTGCTTGGCACCCCAAATATCGTGAAGATCATGTCTTCTAGGAACTCTACCACCACTAAGTCGGTTTCCTTCTTTGTGGGATCACTTCTATCCACCTAGTGAAATAATTTGTTGCTATTTAGATCCATCGATGGTCATTACTTGATTTTTCCTTGAATTCTCCGATAAAGTCTAAACCCTGTTGTTGGAAAGCAGCTTCCACTACAATTGGTTGAAGAGGGAGCGTTGCCAACTTCTTCTTTCCTATGAACAACTGACACAAGCGACACTCGCTAACAAACTTATGGACATCTATAAATATCATAGGTCAATAATAACTTGCTCCAAGAATTTTATATGCAGTGCTCTTTGTTGAGTAATGTCCTCTGCACAATACTTGATGCATTTCTTTTGTCAACTTGGCAGCTTCATCTGGGTTGACACATTTAAGGACCAGTCCATCAAGATTCTTTCAAATAAGCCCTTGCTCAATCAAACAATAATTAGTTGCTCTCAATCTCAGTGACTTTTTCTTATGTAGAAAAATATTTCTTGGTGATGTGAGGTTCTTGAGATTGAAAATGATGTCATTGTACCATCACATCCTTCCAATTCGCTAGTACTAACAAATACTAAGGCACAAGCATCATTCTTTGAAGTTTAAACCCAACACTTTTTCATTTCCTTCTATCATAAGTTGAGCTAACCCCTTTCATGAGTTTGGTGGGTTTGATCTCTAAATCATATTCCTGTATCTTTGATACCCACTGGCCTCGGGTTCCCAAACAATCTTGTTGAGAGAATTTCCTTAATCTTCGATGTGGAACATAGCAAATCACTTTTTTTGCATCCAATGTATGTCCAAAAATGCTTAAGTGATTTGACCAAGGAATATGCTTGTTTTTCCATGATTGCATAATTAAGCTTTGAGTCTTTAAGCATCTTGCGCATGAAGGCTATGGGCTATTCTTCACGCTGTTCATTCTTTTAGAGAAGAATACCTGCAATAGTTTCATTAGAAGCAAAAGAAAACACAATGAAATCCTTAGAATAACCAGGGCCTACCAATACCAGTGACCTTACAATACCGTTTTTTATGTTGTTGAATTTTGATTTGGCATATTCATCCCATTTGAAAGGAGCATCTTTCTTCAATAATTTGGTCAATGGTTTGGTAATTTTTACAAAGTTGGGAATGAACCTTCTAATAAAATTGATCTTCCCAAAAAATGACTAGAGAGCTTTCTAGTGTCTTGATGGAGCATTTTCCTTGATTCCTTTGATTCTTTCGAGATCCACCCTTACACCTTTTTTTGTAACAATATGACCAAGCAACTTTCCCTTGATGGCACACGAAATTGTCTTCTTTAGGTTGAGAGATATGTGGTACTGCATGCATCTCTCACACAAGTTCATAGTCAATATATTGTCGGTGTCTTCTTCAAGTGGCTCACACATGGCCGTGACAGTACAAGAACCAAATCCATCCTCATCAACATCCTCTACAAATCATGTTATCTTCTTCCTTGGATCTCTAACATGCTCTTTTCGAAAGTTCTCCCTGTGAAGTGTCATTTGATGAGATTAGCTCTCCATTCTAGGGTTTTTGCTTGATTTCAACCTTTCTCATTGGTCCCAAAAGATCAGGCTGACTTACAATCATCCAAGTCTCGTCTATGCTTTTAGATTTGGACTTCACGTGCTCAAGTGTAGGCTTTGATTCATTGGAAAAAGATGAAGTGACAAATATATAAGTGAAGTGTTTGGAGTAGGATTATGCAATTGCAAGATCTCGTTCAATGTCTCGTCAAATCTCTTACTAAATTCTTCAATAGTTTCATTGTCAAGACATTTAATGTTAGTAAGAGCATTCAAAAGCAAATGCACATTTTTCTTTTTGGTCCATTTCTCAAAAAACAATTATGACAAGATTATAAAGAGTCAATATTGTTGATTTTTATGTAGCATCGGGAGGTATTCCCGCATGCCAAGAGGCCTCCTAAGTCGACCTAGAAGATTTATGAAAATAAAAATAAAAATTCAATTTTTATCGAGCTTCATGTAGGCTCAAAATGAACAAGTAGGCCTTAGTTCATGAAGGGACGTCCCTTGGAGTAGATGCACCCATTCGACTTGTATAATATACAATGTGACATCTTCATCTTACCAATTCGAATCATCATAGAAGATACATGTGGGAGAAAAAAAAAGATGAAGTGATTGAAGTTTGGACTTGGTTTTTCGCACAAATTTCTAGACAATTTTGAATTGTAAACCTTGCTGAAGAATAATTTCTTCTAGAAGAAATGTTGTTGGGTTTTCTCCCAAGTTTGGGTTTCCTAGGGAAAATTTTGTTGTCCCTATTGTGCATGGATATCTCTTATGATCTTATTGTTTCCACGTCATTACTATTGATATTTTCTTGTGTATAATTGCTCAATGATATCGGTGGCATATAGATAAATTGTTAAATATCATTAGGTACTAACTATTAGATCAGAAAATTGGTTTCTATTGTTCATCATTATAGATAATTAAACAAATATAATTATCAGAAAAATCATAAACCATTTTCACGCATCTTGTTTGAGAGACAATGCAAAACATCTAAGTAAAACATCAAGATGACAAGCGGAAATGTCAACTATATGTTCTATAAATGCATCCCAATGTTTTTGGGAAGTAATAGTGCCATCTCCAAGAAAATGGAGATTTCTTCAGCTCAGGCATATCATGAAGTTGAGGAGAAATAGCGGCCAAATTAACTGGCTTGTAAGTGTTCATCATCCACGGTGCATCCATTATATATAAGGCATATTTTATATAAATGAAGTTTTTCTTTAAAAGCACAAGATGAGGATGAAATTCCTTCCTTACCCTTTCTTTGATAAGTTAAACAAGGTTTAGGGACTTGAGAAGCTCGCCTCTAGAGTTGACCTTTGTATTGTACCTCTTATTATCTTCTTGAAGTGGAATCACGTGATGAGACCTGCCAAACTAGCATGAAAGAATCTCATCAAGGTACAAATACAAAATGAAAACTTATCGAGATGTTCCTTGTTGAAATATGTCTTTAAAATGTCATTGGAATGCTAAATTGAACAATCTTCTCCCCGACAACGGTGCTTCAAAATGTTAACCATGAATAGGGACAATTCACAAATTGAATATATATTTTGAGATGTTGAAATGTCAGGTTATTTAAACTCCTCTCCAACAACAACGCCAAAGAAAGTTACCACTCAAATTAGCAGTTGGTAAGGTTTGACCAAGAATTCTACATGGTAAGTATTGTTAGGAGTATGTCCAATGTCACCTCAGCGTATTCCTCTCGTTTTAGGATAACTCCCACTAAATGCCACGGGCGGTATCCCTACACATAACAACTCAACCGAAGAATAAATAGTCTAATGCCTATATGGAGCATATATAAGAGGTAAGCATTAGTTAAATGACCAAATTCTGATTTGATTTATGATATAACAATGAATTATTATTTCATATCAACAGTGAGAAATTACTCAATATGCTAAGAAAATGACCTTGAAAACACCACAAATTGATTATGAAAGCTTGTTACCACAACATAAGACAAAATAAGGCAGTTATACCTGTTCTATATGGCTGTAAGAAGACAAAATAATTGTTGCTCACATATGTAACTTTAAAATTTCTGAAGAGTGCAGCAGGCCAACAATCATAGGGCCACTTTAGGGGCTTGAAAATAGCCTTTAGTGAACCTGAAGCTCAAGGAACTCTATTGGAAATGTTAGCACTATCAAAGAGCTTTCCAATGAGCACGAGAACACTAAATTTGGACAAATAGTTTGAAACATATTAAATTTGCAATACAACTGCTCAAAAATAACCCCACAACCATGAGGGTTGAAAATTGACTTAGCCAAAAATAATGATCAAACCAACAAATCTTTTTGGATAGTTAATATATGATCTAATAGCAACAATTAGTCAATGAAAAGTAAAACCTATTTAGATCAAATTTAATGGATACAAAAGATTTTATCTTGGTTTTCACATATCCAAGGCAAGGGTTTGCCTCCAATCCCTTTTGTAGATTATTTTTAGAATTTGTAATTAGCTTCAAAAAACTTGGAAATATAATTAGTACAACAATATAGGGCAAATTATGATAAAATTTCTGTTTTCCCACCCCGGTTTTCAGTTTCTCCTTATTTCTCCCATGTAGTTAAATGCCCTTTCCCATAACCATACATTCAACAATGCTGAAAAAATAAATTTGCTGAAAACACAAATTCTGGAAAATTTACAGAATGCTGGAAATTGCAGAAATAAAAAATCAGCAATAATAAACACCCATTAAAACACTGATATTTTTGGTCAACGTGACCCTGGAAAAACCCCCTACAACTCTTGGGGAAAACCAGTTTGAGAGCTCTTCTTTATTTCTGAAAAAAACCTTTTTACAGTAAGAAAATTTCAGCAAAAATTATAGCAAAATAATTTTTCCAGCAAGCAAACTTATCTGTTTTCAGCCCAACAGACCACCTGGAAACATTGTTGTACGCGCGGTACGGACCGTACGGATGTACGGACTGTACAGACGGTCGTACGGACTGTACGGACAGACCTCGACTTTGTGCCAAAAATCAGTTCCTCGATATTCGTGCCCAAAACTCAGTTTTTCTCAGTTTTCAGCAAAAAAATCAGCTTTTTCTGCTTGTTCTTGCTGTTATTCTACTTGTCTTTTTGTTGTTCTGATTTTGCTGAAGAGCTGCCTGGTATGTGTGCCAAACTGCTACCTCTTTCTCCTTCTTGTCCAGAAATCTCCCTTGCTCTCTTACTCTCCTTCTCCCAATCTGCTCATGAAAGAATGAATGATCTTTTCCTCCTTTTCCTCCTTTAACCCAACCCTAAATGACTTTTGGGTGATCTCTAAATCCAATGGCTGAGATAGATTTCAATGGCTGAGATAAAATGCACAATTAAATCTCACTTTCTATTTTTTAATTCACCCCACTTTAATAAAGACCCACTTAGTCATTTATTTCCAAAGTCACTTTTCCTTTCTAATTTTTCATTGACTTTATAAAAGTCACTTTAAAATTAGACTTAGTAACTTTATCACTTAAAGTCACTTTTAAATTAGATTTTAACTTTATAAAAATTATAAAGTCACTTTAGGAGAAAAATTAAAATCTTTTGGACACTTTTCCCTAGGCCAAAGATCAAAGCCTAAGGGAACCACCTGTCCTCCGGTACCAAATTTCAACACTCCCTCTTACAGAGGAAGGTGTTCCTCACCACACCCATCTTGTCTCTGAAGTAAACATGCTTGCCCCGTGGTAGGCTTTGGTAAG
>APFE030502012.1:413-34209 GCA_000404065.3 Pinus taeda
CGGAGGAGATGAGACGGAAAAATATGGACAACCAGAATGGTGATGCCTTGTCTGTACGAGCACGGTCCTAGAACAGAAACAAAAATAAGTCATCGAGTGGGAGATCTAAATCTAGAGGGAGATCTAAATCTCCAGGAAAACCTATAAAGGTGGTGTGCTGGAAATTCGGAAAGGAAGGGCACTTCAGAAGGGAGTGTAAATCTAAAGCTCCTGATAGAGGAAAGGGATCTAATGATGCTCCTTCTGCAGAGGTGAAAACCACCTCAGATGAAGGTGGGGATGTGTACTTGGCTTCTTCAAGTACACATGTAGATCATGAGGCATGGTTAATTGACTCAGGTGCATCCTTTCACTTCACTCCCCATAGAGAGTGGTTCTGCGAGTATGAGAAATACGATGGTGGTGATGTCTTCTTAGGAGATGATAGGAAGGCTAGAATCATTGGTCGCGGAAAAGTAAAGTTGAAGTTGCAAGGTGGAAGGGTTAGAACCCTTCCGGGTGTTCTGCATATTCCTGCGTTGCCCAGAAATCTGATTTCTGTAAGCAAGTTGGATGATGCAGGTGTAAAGACAGTGTTCGAGAAGGATACCTGCAAGATGGTTCGAGGAGCACTGGTATTGATGCAGGGAGTTCGGATTGGAACTCTGTACAAGCTGCATGGTAGCACTGTTGTTGACGGGTGCAATAGTTCTATGGTTCCTGAAAATGGAGCAGAAAATCTAGTGGTCTCTGGAGAGAAGACCATGTTGTGGCATCAAAGGCTTGGACATATTGGAGAGAAGGGCCTTCGAATACTTCATGGTAAAGGTATGGTAGAAGGTATGAGTAATAGCTCTCTGGATTTTGATTCCTGTGAAAATTGTGTATATGGGAAGCAGAATCGGGTGAGTTTCCCCTCTGGTGGTAAGAGGACGAAACAAATATTAGAGCTTGTGCACAGTGATGTGTTTGGACCTGTGAAAGTTCCATCACTGGGTAAGTCTGTGTACTATGTATCATTTATAGATGACTTCTCAAGGAATACATGGATATATTTCCTTAAGAAGAAATCTGAAGTCTTTGACAGGTTTAAAGAATTTAAGGCTCTGGTGGAAAATCAGACAGAGAAGAAAATAAAGGTACTGAGGAGAGATAATGGTGGAGAATTCTGCAGCAAGGAATTTGAAGAATTTTGTAAGAAGTGTGGTATAGCACGGCAGAAGACTACTCCATATACACCTCAGCAAAATGTTGCAGAAAGAATGAACAAGACGTTGATGGAAAGGGCAAGAAGCATGCTCAGTGGTGCCGGGTAGGACAAGAATTCTGGGCAGAGGCGGTGGATACTGCATGTTACTTGGTCAACAGGTCACCTTCATCAGCGTTGGAGGATAAGACTCCACAAGAAGTATGGACTGGTAAGAAACCCTCTCTTTCACATCTGAGGTATTTGGATGTGATGCATATGTACATGTTCCAAAGGAGAAATGAACCAAGTTGGATAGTAAATCTGAAAAGTGCATCTTTATTGGGTATAAGGATGGTTTAAAGGGTTATAGCTTTGGAACCCAGTAACAAGGAAGGTTGTGTACAGTCGAGATGTGGGTTCAAGAGGTGAAAATGTTATTAAACATGATTTCCACAAAGGAACCTGGAGATAGAGTTTGAACTAAAGGAGAAGGAATCAGGACTCTGAGCAGAGGAGGAAATCAGAGATGAAAAGACACAAAACTCTGGCTGTGAGAAGATTAGCTCGAGAAGAGGCGAGCTTAGAAAAGGTATAGTCCATCTACTTTCGTTTCAACTTGCTTTGTCTGTTACTGATGATGATCCCAGAACTGTGAAGGAAGCAGTGATTCAGAGGATGGAAAAACTATGGAAAGAGGCCTATGGTTGATGAAATGGCATCTTTGCACAAAAATGAGGCTTGGGATCTGGTGGAGTTGCCGGCTGGAAGGAAACCCATTCGCAGCAAATGGGTGTTCAAGAAGAAGGCAAATGCAGAAGGGAAGGTGGAGAAATACAAAGCTCGGTTGGTAGCAAAAGGTATTCCCAGGTGCCGGGAATTGATTTTGGTGATATTTTTTCTCCTGTTGCCAAGGTAACTTCTATTAGATTACTTTTATCTGTTGCTGTTGCTTTTTATTTTGAGGTAGAACAGATGGATGTGAAGACAACATTTCTTCACGGGGATTTGGAAGAGGAAATCTACATGAAGCAACCTGAAGGCTTTGCGGTGAAGGGTAAGAAAGAACTAGTATGCAATTTAAAGAAGTCTCTGTATGGGTTAAAACAGTCACCAAGGATGTGGTATCAGAAATTTGATACATTTATACGGGGACTTGGCTTCACCAGAAGCAAAGCAGATCATTGTGTGTATGTTAAATTAATTGGTGACCGTGTTATTTATCTGGTCTTGTATGTGGATGATATGTTGTTGGTTGGAAATGACAAAGAAATTATCCAGGATTTGAAGACCCAATTGTCCTCCAAATTCGACATGAAAGATCTCGGTACTGCAAACTATATTTTGGGCATGGAAATTAAAAGAGATCGGGCAAAGAGGAAGCTCTGGTTAAACCAGAGGAAGTATGTCGAGACAATATTGCAGAGGTTTAATATGCAGGAGAGTAAACCGGTGAAGGTTCCTATTCCTGTAGGTGTGAGGTTATCTGCTGAACAGTGTCCCAAGACACAAGAAGAGGAAGAGGACATGTCCCGTGTTCCATATGCAAGTGCAGTCGGTAGTTTGATGTATGCCATGGTCTGTACTAGACCAGACATTGCACATGCAGTGGGAGTATTGAGCAGGTTTATGTCAAAACCAGGGAAGGAGCACTGGACAGCAGTGAAGCGGGTTTTCAGGTATTTGCGGGGCACTAGTGATTATGGTTTGTGCTACCAAGGAAGACCAGGATTGGACAGAGTGTTGGATATCCGTGGCTTTGTTGATGCAGACTGGGCTGGAGATCTGGATCAGAGAAGATCTACAAGTGGGTATGTGTTTAACCTATTTGGAGGTGCAGTCAGTTGATGAGTAAGAAGAAACAATCTGTAGTGCACTGTCAACTTTACCAGGAAAGGCAGAATACATGGCAGCCACTCATGCAAGCAAGGAAGCAGTTTGGTTGCAGAGATTGTGTTCAAGTATGGGGTTAGAACAGGGAGCTATAAGGATAGACTGTGATAGCCAAAGTGCAATTTCTTGGCAAAGAACCCTGCTTATCATTCAAAGACAAAGCACATTGATGTTCAGTATCACTTTGTGAGGGATATGATAGAAGACAAAAAGGTGTTGCTGGTAAGGTGGACACTTTGAAGAATATTGCAGATGCATTGACAAAATCTGTGAGCTCTGAGAAGTTCTCTTGGTGTAGAGAAACAATGGTCGCTTTCAGGGTTGGAAAAATGACTAAGCTCTCCTGTGGCCTCCTGTGGAAAGAAAACAACAAGTGGGAGATTGTTGGGTTGTGTTATATTCTTTCCACGACTAACTTACATAGTGAACCGAGGGGTTAGAGGGGGGGCGGCAGCCTCCCCTGTCCGGGGGGTTTGAGGGGAGCGGGTAGCCCCCCTCTACAGGGTTCGGGGCAGCACCCCGAGAAAAAAAAATTTGGACCCTATATTAGGTTGGGCGAACCTACCTATGGTTTTTCGGTCCACAGTTTTGGACGCAATGGTTTTCGGTCCATGGTATTGGATGCTTCGGCATGTATAAATATGTATTGTAACATTGAAAGGAATATAATGAAAAATCAAGCTGGTAGTCTCGTTTTGAGATCCAGTGGGAAATCTCTGTGTATATGTGTTTTATGGGTTATGCTCTCGCATTTTTTATTTTCTTGTGATTTAGAATTCGTATGCAGGTAATTTCTGTATGGGGTTAAAACCTACAGGTTCAGTAAAGTAGTATTTCTAAACTGCCCATCGAATGAACAATGGACCATATTAATTACGGGAGCACCCTCTTTGACTTTCATAAACCACTATGAGTGGTCCCATAAGAAGTATTTAGTTTTAAGATTCATATGCGGTTTTGCCGACATATGCATAAGTATCACAGTGGGACCCATTCACCATCTACATTTGTTTCCAACAATTCATTTGCTGAAGTTTTGGTTCAACTCTCTTTCATTGCCCATTAAAATTTATTTGATGTGATGTAAGCCTAATCAAAGGCTAGAAACACATATTGCACTGAAATCATAAAAGGAGGGATTGAAATAATGTTATATATATATCTATATATATCATTTGTAACTCCATAGTTTTAGAACCTTTTCAAGACAATGTAGTTTTGTAACTGTAACGAGAATCAATTTTCAAACGGATTAAAATAGTTACACAATTAGGAATAGGAACAAGAATAGAAGGCCAGAAGTAAGACATTAGAGGGGTTTGAAAGGGCATAGTCACTCATGACTGGCAATGTAGACAAAATTCATTCTGAAATCTGAACATGATATTACAGTTTGATTCCAACATTGGTGTTGTAGTGATTGTTATTATCATGTGTTCGAGCATTCAGATATGTTTCCTATCTTGGACATTGTAAGATGCACCTAGTGCTTAGGTTTAGATTTTAATGAATTTACTTCGTTGTACTCATTAGAATTGCGTTGTAATCATTAAAATTAATCTTGAAGCCCTTAATGAAGCACTCCACATGTAGGAATTTCATTTATACTTTTTATTCTTCATCCATCATTCTTTATACATATTTGAAGCATATATTCTTAATTTCCCTATGCTAAAACTCTGTCTCCTTCATTTTTGGCTCTACATCTCCACCCTACAGCTCTCAGAGTCCCCAACTATTCTATTTTAGAAGGCTAGGTTTTCAGACATAAAAGTTTTGCTTGCAAACCTTGATGGCTTGTCCTTCCTTCCATTGATTTGAAATCATCTTTTTATCTAATCTCAAAATGTCTCAGGCACTGGTTCTCCCACAACCGGGAACTTTCTCCTGAGGTACAACATTTTTTAGCTCTGTTGCCGAGGAATGGATATACGAAAGCAATTTTTCCCTGGGTATGAAAAATCTATTTCTTGATGTTGAAAAATATTTATATATCTAAATTGGTTGTTCATTATTCACTTGGTGACTCCACTGATGACTGCTTCTTTTAATTAAGATTTCACTGACAAGAAAATGGGGATGCAACATAAAAAGTTCAAGTATCGGGCTTTCAGGTTTTTAAAGGAAATCTTAGTTTGTATTATCAGCTCTGTGGTATATTTTCCCCGCCAAAGTAAAAATATTATTTCTTGCTTTATATTCTCATAAGATTGTAAACCTCAAAAAGCACATTCTTTATTGGAGAAGAAGACTTTCATCTTCTTGTGTTATTGAACTAGACACAAATTTATATCCCAAAAGTGAGAGAAGAGATGATTGTTGCATTACAATTCCTGAAGATAATTAGTCATAGTTTGGGCATAAAGGTGATGATTCATTATCTTTGGGAGATGAGACTCTACCTCATAAACAAATCACTATTGTTCAAGTCAAAATCAGGGAATATTCAAACCTTTGCAGCTGCCTATAGTTCTTCATCAATGTCCTTCAAAAAGCCTCAAATTTCTGCCAAGTTTCTCTGGAGAGAATGACAATGTTACAGTAGAACACCATGTCTTAACATTTGAGTAGTTCCTAGATAAATTTCAAATTATTTATGAAGATGTGGCTTTGAGTTTTTTTTTTTTTTTCATTCGTTAAAGCTGGAAGCGCAGCAGTGGTTTCAGCATGTAGAATCAAGTTCAATTAATTTGTGGCAAGTTTTTCAACATGTCTTTCTTAGATATTGGGGTGAGTACAAGTCATATGAAAAACCCCTATTGGACTATGTACTCTCCAGAGGCAGATTCATGCATCAGTCACTGAGTTTAATAGGAGGTTTCAAAATATCTATTTCAGTATGCCAAAATAAATTCGACCCATGACGCTGTTTCTATGGTGTATTATTCGAAGGCTTATGCTATTAACTTTGCTTTTTATCTCAAGGAGAGAAAGACTTGCACTCTAGAGCTGATGTTTTTAATGCACATGAAATTGAAGATAATTTATGGCCTGGTGGAAACTTTTCTTATCATATTGAAAGAAAATATACTGTTGAAAACAAAAAGGTCCTCCAAGAAAATAATGGAAACACTTTGCTGGAAAATACATGTTTAGAGATAAGTATGGGCTTTCAAAAGGTGGCAAAGGATTCAGTGTTGTGAAAAAAATGAAAAAATCGCGATTTTTTCCACTTGTTGATAAAATCGCGATAAATAAACGAAAAAATCGCCGATATTTTTTTTGGCGATTTTTATTGAAAAGATCGCAATAAAAACGAAAAAAACGCGTTTTTTTAAGAAAAAATCGTGGGGGTCTCCGGCAGTGAGGTTTTATAATGTTTTTTTTGGTTTTTTAAGGGATGCTAAATGTTTGAAATGCAATTTTTTTTTAAAGAAACAAATAATTTTTGAGTGGGGCAGCTTAATGATCAAGTCTAGGCCCTAGTATTGATATGCGATTCATGGTAATATTAAATTCTTAAAGTGAAAGTGACATTCTCCTTAATCTTTATTTTCATCCTTTTACTTAAATTTTTAACATTACCATGAAATGACTCAGGATGTTTGAGAGTGGTTCCGGCCTCATTGGATTTCATATGGAGAAAGTCGAATTTTAGATTTCATTCAAAATCCAGCAAACTTATCAGTTTTTCAGGATTTCAGGATTGGGAGATTGTAATGTTTCCGGGTGACACCACCTGCCCAGGCTACCCCTGCCACCAGTAGAGGACATGATCTACTTCCTATAGCTCCTACTTCTAGTTCTTCATCTTCTAGAGCATAGAAGGCTCCACTGCCAACTCCACCAGCACCATCATCTACATCTAGAGGGAAAGGGAAAGTTGTGGCATTTTCTCGCAAGAGGGACAGAGGATATCAATAGGATTAGACTTTATTTATTTTCTTCTTTTTATTGTATATGACATTATGACATGATGAGATACATTATTATATTTTTTGTTGATATTTTGAGGCTGAGTTGGGACTCAGAGTCAAGACTTACTATTCAGGACAAGATTCAATGTTATGTGTGATTTTAGCACTAGAAATGATATTAAACATCTTATATATTAGTTCTTTTATCATATTTATGTGTCAATGTATTTATTTTATGTTGTAGATGGTTTAGATATTAAAAAAATTGAAAAAAAAAAAAAAAAAAAAAAAAAAAAAAAAAAAAAAATATTTTTGTACCAAACGATTTGATAATTCCGATTTTTCCAGATTTTTTCCTCGCACTGATATTATCCCAATAACCATTAATGCAACATTGAAAGGATTCCCATACTATTAAGTAACAAGAATGCAAACATTCTATGAATTTAGATCAACAACTTATTGCAGAAAATGAACAACACTTTGAGTGGCTTGAAGATCGTTATAATCTTCAAGATTTTAATAATTGTATGAACAAAGGAGGAGCTAGTACAATTTCTCAAGTGTTGTTGCAGGAAGGCAAAGAGTTTTGTAAAGAGGTGACATTGCATGAAAGGTGTGAGGATTATGGGGAAAAAGCTTTCAATTCCTCTTTTCAACCTAAATGGTTGTCAGCAGAAAATGGCAATCAGATTTCTGACATTTAAACCTTGAAAGTGGAGCTTGTACAAAGACCAACACAAATAAAAAAATGCTTTTGAAGATCCAGTGGCAGACTTCATGGAATCTTATTTCTGAGTCTTTAAAAGGCACAGATTTTGGTATATCAATGGTTTGCAACTATAGATATGCTCTTCTGGAAAAGTTTTTATGGCTCAGGTCATGTTATTTGCAAGTTTCGTTGGTCAAATATGAAAAACAAATTATTCCTCTTACAATGTTGCTGACATGGTTGCTTTGGAAATCCGCGTATACCTAAGCACCTGGGTAGTGTAAATAAATACGCTGAGTAATTGAACATTCCTTTTTCCAATTTGGAAATTCCAGCAGTTTTAATTTGGTTTACAGTTTTCAATAAATAGTGGTAATTTAGGAAATAAATCTAACAGGAGACGCCAATTTTTAAGAAGAAGTTTTGGTGACTCCATGTCCAACCAGAGGCTACTGGTCTACGGTTATCAACATTTTTCAGCCAAAGTGTTGTCCTGAGTTGGAGCCAGATGTTGTAGCTCATTTTTTCGAGCTAGAGAGAACAAAAAAACACTCCTTTAAACAAATCCATGAAATGTTTCAAAACACGATGTTTGAGTTTTTTTTTTAAATTGTCTGCTACCTAATAAAGTCTCCAAGTCGAAGCACCAAGGTTTATCATTCAAAAACCATTACACTTCATCAAAGGTAGTGCCCATGTAAAGTACCAAGAGAAGGTAGCCTCAAAGAGGAAACCATTGAAATGTTATCTCTGTGAAATTCATTTGATGAACTGCAAACTCTTCTAGAAAATATTAAACATGATGAAAAATCAGCTTTAAAGGAAAGCATACATTTTAAGGTGTCACTAAAGCAAGGAAGTTGAAATATATATTATGGGATATTATTATTCCTTATGATAAATCCAAAATTGTTTATTCTTTGAAGTGGTTTTCTGAGACAACTATTTTTAACCACTCCAACCAAGGAAATACCTAGCAATAAGAGTCTTTTTGTAATATGATGGGTCTGATGGAAACTGATTTAATTGACCTGTAGATATATTGCAAAGATTGTTGGATACCAATACACCAAGGCTGTTACTTGAGGACTCTTTTTTTTTTCCAAAGTTTTGGAACAGGAGAAGCTACAACAAGGTGTCTACTTTGGGCTACATGAATTGTATGTGACACAAAGAACACATTGTTAAATGTTGTAGCGGAAAAGGCAAGAAGTTTGAGTCTGGCTATGACTATGTGAGCAACTTATGGAGCTTCTCAATCCTAAGGGCCTCCATAATGTTCTGAATAGTCTTTAGAATATTTCAATACACATGAAAACTTATGGAGCTTCTCAATCCTAAGGGCCTCTATAATGTTCTGAATAGTCTTTAGAATATTTCAATACACATGAAAAGGTTATTGAATACTTCGTGTAATTGATACTTGAAAATGTTGAAATGTAAATCACTCACTGTGAAAACTAATTTTCACAGGTGACCCCAGGAAGCAAATTTCTGCTGGCTATTGCAGTAAAACTGAGCAAAATTTTGAAAATAAGTGATATGGGTATTTTGCACAAGGACCCAAATTTACTTCCACGCTATAATTTTCCAGAAATTCTAATTGGTTTCAGAGATTTCGTAGGTTCTTTCAGTCCTAGTTTTTGTAAAAACGCCCTGCAAATGACTCAATTATGCTGAGTTCGATTCGTAATTTGACAATTTCCTCTCTGCAAGAGACTCAGAGATCACTATTTCTAAATGGTATCATTGAGTTCTTGGTGAAAGAAGCATAATACCCACTGCTTTCATTCTTCTTATGTAGTTAATTAACAAAGCTCTAAGCTGAGACTTTGATCTTCAAAGAGTTTGTTGTGACTCTTTCTGATGCTTGAAATAAATTGAAATAAATTTTCATTGATGGGGAAGCAAACACTTTAAAGTCATGTGTGAAGGAAATCACATTCTGCGCTAGTGAAAGACAGGTGGATTTGCAGGATTATACCCAGAATAAGTCGAAGGAATTAGAAGATGAGCTTGTTCTCAAGCTTAGATCTTCCATAAAACAATCCGGGGCATCTGAAGATGAGTACTCCTTGAAAGTGAATCTTAGAAGGTTTTACCAACTGCAGTTATCAAAGTTTGTGTCAAGTGAATCTATGTTCTTAGAAATGCTTGGTCATAAAAAAAAAAATAAATTTGAACAGTTTGGATGAGGAGGTGATCCGTCTTGTTCTTTTGAACATTTATCTACATATTGCTTTGAGTTTAAGATCAATTGATAGAGAAAATCATTTTGATGCAGCTAGAGAATCATTATTATCAAAACGTGATAATTTAATGGATCAGCTAGAATATTTTGCACAGAGTTTTCTTGATAGATGGGAACAAGGAATTGCAAGAGTTATGCTTTGTTGTACGATATGTATTATATTATCAGATGTATGAAGTTTTTCAGTGAATCCAAGTTATCCTCAACCAAGCTGCAAAACCTAGGGTTTGTTCCAAGGGAGGGAATGTTGAAGAAATTCTGGAAACTTTGTAATTACCGCTTCAATGCTGCTGATAATGGGGAACATGAAGAAGATATGAATGAGGAAGTTGATGAGACAACTCGTTTTTTCAAATGCAAGGAGCTTGCAAGTCGATTATATACCACATTTCTGGGCTCTGCTCGCAACAAGCACTAGCCAATGGAAGGACCCATTGAGTTCAACCAAGTACGTTGAGATACATGCCATTTTTGACACCAACCCTACGAGCAGTGGCATTCACTATAAGTGCATGTAAACAGGTTGGAATAGCTGGAAGAACAAGTGCCAAAATAATCAACGATCTACATGATCATGCATTGATCTGCACGAAGGATAAAACTAGCAATTGTCCCGTAAAGCAGTATTTCTAAACTGCCCATCGAATGATCAACGGACCAGATTAATTACAGGAGCACCATCTTTGACTTTCATAAACCACTATGAGTGGTCTCGTAAGAAGTATTTAGTTTTTAAGATTCATATGCAGTATTTCCGACGTAGGTATAAGTATCACAGTGGGACCCATTCGCCATCTACATTCATTTCCAACAATTCATTTGCTGAAGTTTTGGTTCAACTCTTCTTCGTTGCCATTTAAAACTTATTTGATGTGATGTGAGCTTCATCAAAGGCCATAAAAGCATATTGCACTAAAATCATAAAAGGAGGGATTGAAATAATGTTATATTATATATATATATATATAAAAGTTATCATTTGTAACTCCATATTTTAAGAATTTTCAAGACGTTGTAGTTTGGTCACTGTAACGAGAATTAATTTCAAACGGATTATAACAATTACACAATTAGGGCTGGCAACAAGAATAGAAGGCCAAAAGTAACACATTAGAGGGGTCATTTATAATGGGCAATGTAGATAAAATTTATTTTGAAATCGAACATGATATTACAGTGTAATTCCAGCATTGGTGTTGTAGTGATTGTTTTTATCATGTGTTCGAGTATTTATATATATTTTACCTATACTGGACAGTGTAAGATGTAGCTGGTGCTTAGGTTTAATTTTTAATGAATTTACTTTGTTGTACTCATTAAAATTGTGTTATAATCATTAAAATTAATCCTGAAGCCGTTAATGAAGCGCTCCACATCCGAGAATTTTATTCATACTTTTTATTCTTCATCCATCATTCTTTCTACAGAGTTGAAGCATAGATTCTTAATTTCCCGTGCCAAAAACTTGTCTCCTTCATTTCTTTCTTTACATCTCCACATTGCAAACCATCATGTCTTGTCCTTCCTTCCATTGATTTCAAAATACATTTTTTTCCAATCTCAACATGTCTCAAGAATTGGTTCCCCCATAGCCAGGAACTGTCTCCTGAGGTACAACATTATCGATCAATTTGATCGAGAGGGTTTTTTTGTCCTTTATCTACTGTATGAAAGGGTGATGAGGCATTGTGAGTGAATCATTGTCTAGGAGGACATCTGACTGACACTTTGTGTTCATGTCTAGATCCCGAAGTTGGAAAGGTGGTGTTGGTTATTGAGCTCTATTTTTGGAAACACAACTAGATCCCTAGGTTGGTGGTTAATGAGTAAGCTTGATGGTACCTAGAGGGGTTGAAAGCTTGATTCCATCTTATTCCCACTTGGATATATTGCCTTGGTGAGGAATCTAGTCTGTGGCATTGCAGTGCCTAAATTGTTGAGAAACCAATGGATAGATTTCATTGGTCAGGAATCTAGTCCGGGGCATTGCGGTGCCTAAAAGTTCTTCATGGTTCATATAGTTGAGATCTTCCTTGTACTTGTATATGATGAATACCTCCCTATTTAAGAGGGAGTGTTTGGAAAATATAACTAGCTTCGGTTTTCATTTAATGTATTTGAGTCACCTTGTGATGTATTTGTCAAAAGAATAAAGAAAATAATTTTTATTAATATTATTGTGACCTATTAAATCATGGGTTTCATGCTTGGGTCACCATGTTTTAGGTCAAAGTCCTCATTTAGGACTTCTAGGATTTATTCCGAGTGAATAGAGTCATTGTACTTTTAAAGAGACCCTTCTTTGGCTTTTGAATCATGTAAAAAGGTTAAATATTGAGTCAAATGTAATATATGTATCCTATACATCAATTTAGCTTAGAAGATATCAAGTCGACCTAAGGACACTAATTCGACCTCACATGAAGCCTATAAATACAAGCAAGTCAAATTCATTTGGAACACACACTCGCATAAGAAGCTTGATATCCCTTGAAGTCAGAGGAAGTGCGAGTATGGTGGAGTTTGAGGAGAAGAAGAAAAACTAAATTTTGGTGCCTCTCTCTCTCTTTCTTTCGTGTCCTAGATTGGGAGATCGAATTCTTCCAAGTTTTGTTGATGCCAGAAGATGCTACATAGTCGAAGTTGCTGAAAGAGAGGTCGAAGATATGGAAGGCTGACTTGGTGTGGAGGGAAGGTCCTGTCTTTTTTTAGGGTGAAGAGTCTCAAAGAATACTATTGAAATGAAGAGAAGTTTTCCTGGATTTTTCCCTCGAGGGGGGTTTTTCCCTAGCATAGTTCCTACATCTGGTGTCCATTATTTTATGTGGTATTACTTTAGTAATTTCTTGATGAACTAAAAGAATGAAGATATAAATAATTGCAATAAAAAATCAATAACATCACAAAAAATTATCAAGTATAAGAAAATATTTCTGCCTTTCTGATTTTCTAACACCCAAGTTTTGGCACACAAGCTAGAAATGCTTCGGCACCTCAACTCTTTCTAGATGAGGTTAGATAAGAAAAAGTGGATAACAGGGAGGAGTTTAACATGATTAAATCCCTAGAGGAAAATAAAGGATGGAGAACGCATCTGTATTTTGAATCAAAGTAATTCTAAAGCTTCATTTAGGATAATGAACTGGTTGACCTCAGAACCACTAATCGACTCTACACCTAGAACAATCAATGTGTAGTAAAAACATAGATCTCATCTTGTCTAGATCACTTTCTAGTAGAAAAACACCTCATCACTCGTGGAGAGGAAGTGATAGTGCAGATTCTCCCTTTGGTAGGTTCAAACCACTGGTCGATTTGTTTAGCTTAGGAGTGTCTAGCAAAACCTCTCAAAAGACAGTCCAAGTTTGAACAATTTTGGCTGACAGATGCAAGCCTCATCAACAAAATCCAAGCCTGGTGGTAAATTTTTGGTCCCATGTAAGGCTCCAAGATGTATGTATTCTAATAAAAACTCAAACAATTGAAACTACTTCTCAAAAAGTGGAACACATAAGAGTTCAAAAACATATTATAGGAAAAGAACGCACTGGAAAAAGAAATGGAATCCTATAATAGGATATAATCAATAACAAAAGGACTCAAGAAATGAAATCTCAATAAATTTCCCTTACTTGTCAATTAGAGGCTCACTACTTGAAAGAGGAGACTCACAAGATACATAAATCCAGGATCAATTGGCTCAAACAAGGGGAACACATGTTCACTTCCTTCTTCCACTGCTATACCACCCAACATAGATCCAACAAAACAATTATTTCCTTCAAAACAGATAATGGAGATCATCTAGGAACCTAGGAGGACATTGAAGACACCTTGGTGAACTTCTACTCTGATTTGATTTTTGATCCTCTGCCTCATTACCAAGAATCTATTAGCAAAATCATTGCCAATATCCCCAAACGTGTAACAAAGGCTCGCAACATAGCATTTATGTTCCCAATTAGCCTAATTGAAGTTCTTAGCCCCAAAAAATCCATTTCAAAAACAAATTCTTAACAAACTATGGAGGATAACTCTAGGGTTTCTAGTTTGGGCTATATGGAGAGAACAAATCCAATGTATCTTTAACAATAAGTACATAACTCTAGACAACATTTGGATTCTTCTTCATAAGTATCTTGAGGAAACCCTTTTCCTCACTAATTGGGATGAAAAGGAACTTCCTCGTCTTCCCCAGGAGAAGATGGTCCTTGATTGGTGGTGGTTCATCAAGCTCCTTTTGCAACCAACTCTATACTCCTATGTCCTAAAGCCACTAGCCTTGAAGTCTAGACTCTACCCCAAACTCACCACTTCAAATTAATTTTTGATGGAGCTTCTAAAGACAATCCAAGTGATGCTAGAACCAAAGGAGCCATAAGGAACATAAATCATATGCATATAAAGAGTATATATTGGTTATGATAGCAATAATTCTATAGAATTAGAAGCTTTGATCCAAGGCATCCTCACAACCATGCACACAAGGAATCCTCACAACCATGCACACAAACCTCCACCCTCTTATTGCTAAAGGAGACTCTCAATTTATAATCCAAGCAGAAAAAAAATTTCAATCAAGTTATTCCTTGGTGAAGGGCTCCTTTGGATGGAAATTAGATCACAACATGTAATTTCTCACTCAAACTCTAGCTCTGTACAAAGCAATAATCTTCTCTCACATCAAACGAAAGGCCAATTATATAGAGGAATGTCTTTCGTGGGTATAGTTTTCTCTGAATTTCCCCCTAATCTCTTCCTGGGTTTCTTAATGCACTATGATTTCCCACATTGATTTTCGGGCCCAAAATTTAGGTGTCATGTCAACAAAGGGTAGCATTTACCATATTAATGGTTTGTGCACTTTTTGCATTCACTATGAGGGATCAATGGTGCCTTTGCCTTTCCCCCTCGCCTATCCACCACTCCAATGATAACTACAGTAGAAACCTCCCATCGTCCAAGCATTTATGGCCATTCAGGCCACTATACACACGTCCTCTAGATGGTAATAATGGATCGCTCACAAACGATGTTAAGAGTGCTAAAAGCTAGGATATCAAGTGATAAAAGTGCTAGTTGCTAACAATCGAAGGTAACAAAAATTATAGAAGTTGGTCTTAACATTCCTTCATAGTTGCATTGGTTAGGGAACATAGTAGACCTCACAAGGAAGTAAAGGTAGAGGCAAGATGCCTCTTCCCCCTTGGCACAACCAGGGAACATATCAATTTAACAAGAGTATCCCCCATCATTACCATTGTTTAGTAGTAGACTTGGAGTCCCAAGAGATGTGCTTCACTGGTGATAATGTGTGGGCTCTCCGTAATCTTCTTGGTCGACACTTTTGTGACTAGGAAGATGTCACTATTTTACGAGATGGAAGTGTGCGATATTTGAATTTCCACCTTCATCATGTGTTGGATGCCATGCGAGGCATTGGGGGTACTCAAGGCCTTCAACTCCATAACACTTCCTCTTTCTCCACTAGATACACTTCTTAGAGGCCATCATCAAACCATCATTAGTGTCCTTGAAGTACCAAGGATTACTCCTATTTTAAGCCTCAATAATAATGTAGCACCATGGAAAGCACCTTAGTGAATCCCAAATCGTCATTTTGCAAGGGTACTGAGACCAGAGGGAAAGGAAACATCACTCATTCTCAACCAGCAATGCATCAATAATTTGAGGAGAATACCCTGCCATCACTACACCACAATCTAGCTAAGTCCCCTCTGCCAACAAAGTACCATGAGCTAGCAACACATAATGATCCAGATGGGTACCCTTTTTCAACCCAGCACACTCTTCTCGATGACGATGATTACTATTGTCCAATTCTCATGGTTTGGGAAGGCCCCTCAAATCATAAGCATGATGTGGCGAAACCCACTAAGTAGTCCCTAACATTGCTCAGGCCTCTCATGTGCTTCAAGTCACTTTGAGGGTTCTTCCCTTATGTTTTTTTTACGCTTTAAGTCTTTTTGTGCTCATTAAATTATCAGGAGGAAATTTGGTTTCCCTCACAAGGGAAGATGGTCCTTTTTGCTTCCTTTTTGTGATTTCCAATCTCCTTGGCTTTTGGTTTCATTCTGTATATGGCTGGCCAAGTCGCCTAAGCATGGCTAATCGTAAATGCTGCTTTCGATTAACTGTTAACAATTTTAGTATTTGGTCACATGCTCATCCATTCCTTAATATTTTTCTTGTACATCTCAATAGTATTTGTTTTATAATTCAATACACCATGGGCATCTAGTAGGATCCTTTTCATGTAGATCTGAGAAACTTGAATGAGGCAAGAAGGTATGCTATTTCTCTATTTTTTTGTGCATGTCTCGAATGAGGTCGGGATATAAGGAGTTGGGACTTGAACTAGGTAAATCCTTGCATGAACAACCTCGTTGACGCCAACAACCTCCCATGGTGAGAGAAAAGAAAGACAAGGGAGTAGGAGATCCTTTCAAAATGTTGCTCGAAGAGTTCCTTATGCGACAAATGAATGAGATGATGGACAATATTTCCCATATCCTTCAACATGTATCAACAGGTGCGGCATCTTCATCCAGTAGTAACTTCGGAGGTGCCACCCCCTTTAAGGTACAAGTTAACTTTGACATTCCTAGATTTGAAGACTAGATAGATGTAGATGCCCTAGATAAATGGTTAAATTTACCCAAAGGATACTTTTGGTCCATAATTTTTTTGATAGGGAAAATATTACTTTTTCACTCATGAAAGTTGCCCCCCATGTCAAGGATTGGTGGGAACCTTACTGTTAGTAGAGAGACGAGGAGGAGCCCACACTATTTTCAGCCACACCCTCTTGGAATTCTTTTCGAGATGTTGTCAAGGAACAATATTACCCTGTCATGAGATATGAATATAAGTACATAAAGAGGACCACACCACGACAGGAAATGAACTAAGGCACCACACCACGACAGGAAATGATCTAAGGCATGCCTAAGTTCATGGACATTTTCCATACCCTACGCACAAATTTGGGTATCAAGGATTTTGGAGAACGTCTGATACTCAAGTATCGTGGCTATCTACATAAAGACATCCAGGAAAAAATGGAGTACCTGAACATCTTCTCGCCATGGCGCAACATACTGATATTCTATGAGGATTGAACAGAAATTTAAACAGAACAAGTGAGATTTTGGATTTGTCAATCTGAAGTAGGGGAAAGGAACCTCCAAACCATAGAACAAGGGACAGAGCCAAGGTGGAGAAACCTAGGACAACCCATCGAAGCCACAAGCAAAGAATAACACCATGAAGATGAAGAAGGACACTAAAAAGTGATGTGAGTTCAACAAGTGGCCCACCCACAACATAGAGAACAAAAATTCAATTAATAAATAGTAGCTACTAAAAACTATTTACATATACAAAAGAACCAACTAGCTCTAGTGGTGATGGTAGCTTATCTATCAGAATATATGTGATAACTACATGCCTTCTGAACTTTGTGTTACAATGAGGATCAAAGGTGTTTTTATCATCAACAAATAATGGAAAACCCTAAACACCCAAAAACCTAACCCTTGGAGATGAAGAACTGAAAGCTTCTAGGCCGTGCTAGGGTTAGTTGGAATGTCAGTTTCTAAGGGTTGTAACTTTGGCTAATATCTTTGTTCGGCACGCATAATACCTTGTTAGAAATATCTATCTGAGGACAACACCTTTCGATTGCAAATGGCAATATCGTTGGCCTCTGATTCTCCCGTTTCTCAAAGGAATGCCATTTAGGGCCTCAAAATGGCTCTAGAAGTTCATGACCCTAAAAGTTTCCAAAAATAAAAAACTAGTGAAATATGAAATTGTGTTGGATATTAGGAAACTGAAAGGAAATAGTGTTGGGGGTCAAAGTGGAATAGGCAAGTGGCCACCAATATCCACCTAGATCACTTTCCTTAATGTTCTTATATCTAGGAGGTTTGATGGCTCCTAATCCAATTAACTAGACAATTAGGAAAAACATATTGATACTATCTACATGCCTCTTCCCACCACCACCATTCCCAAAAAAAAATTGTCATGCTTAGAATTTTCAAGACAAGAGATTTCATAATTTTTTTACCCACCTCATCATGACCAAGTTGAAGCTCATGAAATCTATCCAAACTAATGGATATTCTATCAACTATATCAGGAAATCCTTTCACAAAGACTTTTGTATTAAGAATAGAATATGTCATCCCCATCGATGAACAAAAGTCACCCCTACAACCCCGTAGCCCACCCCCCAACCTTATATTGAAAGTGTCACATACGATTATGCAAATTCTTTTCAAAATAAAAGCCATATCCCAACCTCACAAAACTCTTAAATGTAAGGACAAAAGTATAGAAAAAAATTGACCTCCTCCTTTACGGTATATATGAATCTTCTTATTCTCATGGAATGTTCTACATCACATAACTAGATTATTCTATCAAGATGTGGCTCAAAAAACATATAATTCACACTTCCATAATTACACCTCAAAATTTACCAGAATCAAACATTCTTCAACACTAAACATAATATTTGTTTTGATCCTAACAAAGTCCTAGCTTAATCTCACTATCTATTGTTGTTACTAGCCCATCATAGAATCCCTTGAAATAGAAAAAGCACTCAAATAATTTCAATTCCAACTATGATTTCGCACTAAGCCAATCTCAGCAAACCATCATTAACCATATCCATTCTTCATTCCTTGAAGTGGCTTCTCTTCAATTCCTTTTTAGATCTTTTATATTTTTATTTATATTTATTTGATCCTAATTATTTTTCCCATTTGTTTTCTTGAGTATTTTCTTTCCTTGAGCTTTATATCTTGATCCATCATTAATTTTATATATATATATATATATATATATATATTATATATATATATATATATATATTTCACTAATTAAGTTTTGTTTAGTATTTTTTTTTATAAACTTTTATATGTTAGATCTATCATTACTTTTTATTTTCTAATAATCATATATATAGATATTCATTTTTATTAATTTTTATTTTGAACAAATTTCATTTTTATTATTGCCTTGATAGGCTAGTATAGAAGAAATGTTGTAATGGCTTGTCCTATGGTGTCGTGTAAAAAATAATAAAAAAAATATAAATATAAATGGATATAGCTTAAAATAAAATTAACTTTAAACTTTAATATAAAAATTAAAATGATATGTTATTGTTAATTTTTGTTGGGTACTTAAGATAAACTTGACTTAGTCAAAATACCAAGAAATTAATAATTAATTATAATTATAATTATAGTTAATAATTAAACTAACCTAGATCTATTTTACTTCCACACCGAGAGGGATCAAATATCTTGAAGTACAAACCTCTTTTAGAGTGAAAAGATATTTGCTCCTTCTAAATACTTGATAGATCTAACATGAAAATATATCTAAACTAATGTATTAAAATATATCTTAATAAAACTTGTTAATTTATACACAATTATTTCCTAATAATTTTAAAAAATTATATCTACAAATTTTAAAACTTATTATAATATATAATATATTTTTCTCTATCCTTTTAACATTATTTTTCACGCCCCTACACCTGCGGTAGTCTTTCAACCACTTATAGTGTGGTGCGGCACCACCGAACAGTGTCTTTTCACCAATACTTATGTTCATGGACTACGACTTAACATAACATAACATTCGATACTTAGTTTATTTTTCTTTACCAAGTATTTAGATTAGCCTTTATACTAATGAACACCCATACACATTCATTATCCAAAGCAATTTTACATATACAACACAATTGCAACAGTATAAAGGGAGGGGCAACTCCCTGAATATGATTTTGCTCGATTTCAATATATTTTCAGCTTCCATAAAATTACAAGTATTACCTTAGAAACCCCAAGTTTCATACTTAGACAAATTTCAAACTTCATGTCTTTTCCAACGGTTTCCCACCTCGTGTACACCTTGCATTGTGGTCACCTCTATAGTCCACACTTAGCCAATTTCCAACTCGCCCAACTGTCCGACGAGCACCTTCATGTAGCTTCCACCTGAACTCGTTCACCGCGGGTGAGTGCCTTCGTGCAGCCTCAACCAAACTTGTTCAACCACGAGTGGGCGCCTTTGTGCAACCCTCCACCCGAGTCCGTTCAACCGCGGGTGGGCGAACCTTCGTGCGGCCCTCCACCCGTGTATGTTCAACCGTGGGTGAGCACGCCTTCGTGCGACCCTCCACCCATGTCTGTTCAACCGTGGACAGGCACGCCTTCATGCGGCCCTCCACTCGTGTCCATTCAACCGCGAGTGGGTGTGCCTTCGTGTAGCCCTTCTCCAAACTCATTCACCATCGCAAGCACGCCTTCGTGCGGCCTGCCTACCCAAACTCGTTCGACCGTCGGGCGGGCACCTTCGTGCAACCCTCCACTCAACGCACCCGTTCAACAACCCGTGCAAGCCTGCGTGCTTGTCTGCTCGGTGGGTGGACGCATAAACTCGTGCAGTTCTGCGTGTACTATCCCTGCTCCTCACACTTCACTTCGATTCCGTTGATGAGTGTTGATTCGAATGCTTTTGCTCCACCTCCCATCTGCCTATGTATAAGGTTGGTTGGTGCGGTCGTGCCACCTGGCCGACCTTCCATCATTCGCCCAGCTAACTTCCAAACTTCGTGTTAGCTTGCCTGTGAGGTGGGTCGGCCTGCGCAACTCGTGGGACCGCCCCCTCATACTCGCCCAACACTCCTCAACTTTTGGTCGGCCCGCGGGTGACTTGCCCAGCTCGTCCACGCCATATAAACACACGACCAATACCTCTTCGACGCACATTTCACCATTGCACGCCTTCGTTATAACCGCAACTCGTCTGCCTTCGCACGGTGGAGTGCGTCCTGCCCGTCGCACGGACTGCAGGTCCTTACATCCTCCTCCACCTGAAGTCATTGTCGTCCTTGATAATATGCCATCCCGGTAACCATCCTGCCACCAAGAACATCATCTCATCAAAATAACTTCCTCATCCCTGGTCCATGATATCAATCAGTCCATATATTGCAAACATCCTTGCAACATATGTAAAACAACTGTCTCCACCATGTGTCGTCCCATCCTGTGAACTGTTGTCAAGATACTCCAACATAATGCCAACATCTCTCTGCACACTTTTGGACCTCATGATTTGAATTAGTCAGGTGATCAATCCAACTGTCATGCTCAAACCATAAGAATGCACATCCTTATGCCTACACCAATCTTTTCTCAGACTCTGCCACATCCTAGACTCACCAAGAATATCTCCCATTCTCAGGTCCATGGAAACTCCATCCCATTTGCAACATGTCATGATGCCAATGCCAAACCATTCCTGCATCATCTGTCATACCTACTCAACATGTTTTAAGGACTCACTGCCATGAGCAGCTAATAATGAGCCCCATCTTCTATGTCATCTAAGAAGATGTAGAGGGAGTAGAGCCTAAAGGCTCACCCTCACTAATAAGCTCGATCCATCTGTCAGGATCCTTTATCTCCATCCTCTGCAGATATGTAACCCGATCCTCCTCATGGACATTCGGTCTCACATAAACATCCTCGTCATCATCATCCTCAACCTCCTCTAGCCTTCTTAACAAATCCAAGATACTATCAGATAGTGTCTTGATAACCAATGACTGCTCGGTAAGCTTTGCCTCAGTAGTGGACAACTGCTTACACACATCATCCATGCACTTCTCATCGTCCATCTGCATCACTGCTAGTTTACAATCAGGTTTGGTCACACCAATGGGTACATCTTCCCTTCCATCATAAATGTACAGCTTCTTCAAATGTGGAACAATAATAGCATCATATTGTTTCAAGAATTCCATCCCCAACATAGCTTCATAGTCATCAATCTGCACTACAGTGAAGTCGACATTCTTGGTCCACTCACCCAATGTTGTGTCCACCGTTTCAGCTACACCAAGTATAGAATCAGGAGGAGAATTCACTATCTTCATTTGTGCCTTCACCGGTACAAATTTCAGCCCAATCCTTCTCGCAACATCCTCACTGATGAAGTTGTGAGTAGCCCCATTATCCACCATAGTGAGCACATCAGCACCCCCAATCTTCATCTAAACATACTCCAAACTGTTCCTCTCAGGATCTCCTCGAGAGACCACTTCCGTAGCAGCAACAGCTCCAAGAATCTGCATCATCCCCATAGAAGCTTCCTCTTTCTTCGTATTAGACTATGCAATAGCGAGCACTTTCGGTCTTGAAGGACATTTCTTCACCATATGTGGTTCAACACATATCCAACACGTCAAGGCTTTCTTCGTCTTCATCTTCTCATCCGATTTCGAAGCATCATCCTTCTTCTTCTCTTTTGGCTTATCAAACTTCTTCTTTTTCTCATCAGAAGTTTCATCATAATGCTACACCAGTCAATCTACAAAAACAAAAGCCTCCTCAAGTGTCTTAATTTTCTTCCCTTTCGCTTCATTGCGTGCCCAAGGTTTCAGCCCAATAATGAAATTGAACACCTTGTCCCTCTCCGCCATGTCAGGAAGTTCCAGAACTTCACTTGGAAACTCCCGCTGATATGTCTGTAGGTTCCCTGTCTGGTTGATAAACTTAATCTTCATCCTTTCTTCCCATGTTTCATCCTGAGGACTGAAGTGGGTCTGCAAAGCCTTCTTCATGTCATCCCACGAAGTTATGTCATCAGCACTGCCACTGGAAATCTGATCCATCCTCCTTTGCCACCACATCTTAGCATCTTTCGTCAAGAATTGAGCAGCCACTTTCACCTTTGTCTCATCATCAGATAGACCCAAGCGTTCCAAGTATTGCTCCATATCCCAGAGAAAGTTACTAAGAGTCTTCGCACTTCTTGTACCATCATAAGATGCTGGTTCCTTGATCTTCACATGAGACACTCCTCCACCTGAGTTATGTCTCACGACCTTCTTCAATACTGCGATCTCATCTCTTGCTTCATCAAGAGATTTTTTCAAGTTCAATATTTCTGCCAAACCTCGGTCTCTTGCTTCTCCAATCTCTTTGACTTCATCTTCAAGTTGTGTACACTTAAGATCAGTGTACTCATGCTGATTCTAGAGTTCATCAAGTTCTTCCCTCATCTTCGCATTGGCTTCTTGACCTGTCATGACCACGATCATCTTCGCAGTCTAGTAAGACTCCAATTCCTCCATTCTTTCCAATATCCTTTCTATGAAAGCCTCGATTGCATTGTGGCTAGATTCACCCGATACCACATGAGTTTCACTTGCCATCTCTGCTAACAGTTTCCTTCATTGTGATCCAGTATAGATCATCCACCAGCTTCACCAAGTTCCTTGCAAAACCGAACCAGCTCTTGTCTCACTTGTATGTGAAACCAACTTCCTTCACCTGCAAGTACCCTTGATTTCCACTGTCACTTCATCAAGCTTCCTGCAAAAATTCTTGTCAAATTCTTCAGACTAGCTCTAATACTACCTGTCATGCCCCTACACCTGCGGTAGTCTTTCAACCGCTTATAGCGAGGTGTGGCACCACCGAACACTTTCTTTTCACCAATACTTATGTTCATGGACTACGCCTTAACATTCGATACTTAGTTTATTTTTCTTTACCAAGTTTTTAGATTAGCCTTTATACTAATGAACACCCATACACATTCATTATCCACAACAATTATACATATACAACACAATTGCAACAGAATAAAGAGAGGGGCAACTCCCTGAATATGAGTCTGCCTGATTTCAATATATTTTCAACTTTCATAAAATTACAAGTATTACCTTGGAAACCCCAAGTTTCATACTTAGACAAATTTTAGACTTTGTGTCTTTGCCAACGGCGGCCCACCTCGTGCACACCTTGCATGGTGGTCATCTCCACAATCCACACTTAGCAAAATTCCAACCGTCGGGCGGGCACCTTCGTGCAACCTCCACCTGAACTCGTTCATCATGGGCAAGCGCCTTCGTGCAGCCTCACCCGAACTCGTTCAACCGCGGGCGGGTGCCTTTGTGTAGCCCTCCACCCGAGTCCGTTCAACCGCAGGCGGGCGCGCCTTCGTGCGGCCCTCCACTCGTGTCTATTCAACCATGGGTGGGCGCGCCTTCGTGCAGCCCTCCACCGGTGTTCGTTCAACCGCAGGCGGGCGCACCTTCGTGCGACCCTCCACCCATGTCCGTTGAACCGTGGGTGGGCGCGCCTTCGTGCGGCCCTTCTCCAAACTCGTTCACCACGGCGGGCACGCCTTCGTGTAGCCTGCCAAACCGAACTCGTTCGACCGTCAAGCAGGCACCTTCATGCAACCCTCCACCTGACTCACCTGTTCAACAACCCATGCAAGCCTGTGTGCTTGTCTGCCCAGCGGGTGGGTGCATAAACTCGTTCGGTTATGCGCCTGCTATGCCTGCTCCTCGCACTTCACTTCGATTCCATTGATGAGCGATGATCTGAATGCTTTTGCTCCACCTCCCATCCGCCAATGTATACGTTTGGTTGGTGCGGTCATGCCACCCGACCGACCTTCCATCGTTCGCCCAGCCGACTTCCAAATTTTTTGTTAGCTCACCTGTGAGGTGGGTCAGCCCGCCCAGCTCATGGGACCGCCCCCTCATACCTGCCCAACACTTCTCACCGTTTGGTCGGCCCACAAGTGACTTGCCCAGCTCGTCCCCGACATATAAACACACGGCCAATACCTCTCCCACGCGCATTTCACCATCGCACACCTTCTTTATGACCGCAGCTCCTCTGCTTTTGCACGGCGGAGTGCGTCCTACCTGTCACATGGACCACAAATCGTTACAGAAGGGATGTTGACTTTCAGCTTTAGACCGCTAACTCAATAAGGCAATTATTGACAGGCATAAAAGCACAGGCGAGAGAGGCAAGATGTAGCTTGTATATATATGAATATGGAAAAACAGTTTTTAAAAACGATAAAAAGAGTAAGTGAAAAAAAAAAATTACTGATAATTTATTTATTTATTTATTTATTATTATTATTATTATTTATTTATTTATTTATTTTATTTATTTATTTTTTTTTTTTCAGAAAAAATTCAGAATTTTATTCAACTTGAAACAAGTAATAGATCTAGTCATATATGCATATCTAAAAATTGTGAAAATTACATAAAATGTGCATAAGTTAGGTATTATAAAAATCTGCTAATTTTTCTTTTTTTCTTTTCTTTTTTTACAACTTTCCCCAATTCTTAGGGTTGGTATCAACAAGTACCACATCCAATTGATTTCCAACTATCTACAAGGGGATTTATTTTTCTGAATCTAAGCCTTTAGAGATATGTGTTCTCTTGATACCCCATGCCTTTTGCATTGTGTGTTTCCTCTTTCTGAAACTTTAATATTTGGGTTACTACCAATTCAATACCCTTTTGAATGTGGGTTGTGGTTCCAGACTAGGCCTCGACACTTCCTTCTACTTGATTATTTTGTTGGGCCTAAACATCCATATGCGGATGGTTCTCTGTAGTCTCTTCTTCTTCTTCTTCCGATAGATGAGGGTCAGATACCTTCTTCTTCTTCTGGTAGATGAGGGTCAGATACCTGTCATCCCCTTGGCTTCTCGGTCCATGTCTTTATTTTTTTGACATCTATTTTTATTGTGGGCAAGAGTTTGATAACAAATTTGACATCTGCATTTTGTATTCTTGTAATCTAATACTTGGGTCCACTATTTTTTTTTTTTTTTTTTTATGTTTCAGTAAGATACTATAGATATGCGTTTTCTCACATATATCTGTACACAGAGTCTCGCAAAAAGAAAAATGTTTTGTTGTTGTTCTTTTAAGGTCCATCTTTTTGCATTTTTTTAAGAGTATTTCCAATATTCTCTAGGACCTTATGGTGCCAAAAAGGAAGAGGGAGATTGGGTTGTCTCACCCATACCGACATTATTGAGACTAGCATATTTTTAGCATCAAAATATGGAAACCATGAGTGCTTTGCCCCATAACCATGGTCCCTCCTCATTTAGGACGAAATCCACATCTTTCTGTGTATAAAATTGAACTATGCAGAAACTCTTCAAACATAAATAAGTATCACAGTTAGGGGTCCAAGCGGAGAGAACCCCTTGGTGTAATGTGCTAGATCTCAGCCAAAAACCATTGAATCTAATATAACGGCTTTGGATTGAATGAAAATAAAGAGAGAACTTACCTCTGAACGATTAGCTTCCATGGCTGCAAGTTGTTCTATTTGATCTAAAATGTAGATTCCTAAATTGTTTTGTATAGGATCTGATGGGATGTGAACCTTTCCTTGCATAACGTCCTTAAAGAAGACCAATCCATTAAGATTTCTAGTACTCCTGTTACTCCACCACATAGCCTACATAGCCTCAAATTTAAAATGATGGTGAAATTTCATACAATGCCATAGTCTTGGAAAGATTCATATAGTAATTCCCTTTAGAATAACACATTTTGGAAAATTGCAAATATACCTAAACTATTGTGAATACTCTACTTCAAATTTGCCACCTAATCCAAATTTTTGATATAGAATATGGAGGTCTTCCCATTAATATTTTTTCCTTTTGGCTAGATCGAAGAGGGTTGAAGCAAGAGGAGGAAATTTCCAAGAGGATGCCTATACCTTGCATATACCATGTGTATGCATGCTTATTCAAATCTACAAACCCCATATACGCCATAGGGGATTGCTTCTCCATCGCGTTCCTGTGTCGAAGAATGGTGAAATTATAGGATCCCCGTGCGCGAAGACAAAAGCTTTCAAAGAACTTCGCTGTAGGGCACTCCATAGGTTGCCATTCCAAACGATCCAAAGCGCCGCCATAGAATATTTGTAAAAAATCTCGTTGTGTCCTCAAACTCAATTCGCGCTCTTCATCAGAATGAACCTTGAGTCCCTCGAAAGCCCGTAGAGCCTGTATCTTTTTCGAGTAATATGATTAGTCTTGAGGACCTTCAATGGGATCGATCCTATAAATTTATTTTAATCTTTTATAAAAGTCAAAATTTAATATTTTGATTTCATCTTAAATTTTTAAATATTTAATTAACATTTCCATTTTTTTAAACTTTACGTCCTATTAGAATGAAATTTCCTCTTAAACCGAAAAGAAATTGATCTTACTTGGACACAACCTCAAACACGATGCGAAAATTATGTTAATTAAAAGAGGGCATAGTTAACATTAGCTAGCAATGTGTGTTGAACTGCAATCAAACACCTCAAAACTTACGTATGTTAGTAAACTTTCCAAACGGCTAACTAGGATTTCGAGAGTGGATATTATATTATGGATTCTATAGATGTGTGTGATTCTTTCAATAAAATTTACACTTATTTATAGTGTAATTATTTTATGTTTTGTATTTTATTAGTTGTCATTTTCAAATATAATTGTAAATGAAATGATTATTTTAATTATTTAAAATGTGCTTTTGACTATATAAAAATCCTCCAACAAAACATACACTTAGTGTAATTATTTTATGTTTTGTATTTTATTGATTGTCATTTTGAAATATAATTATAATGAAATAATTATTTTAATTATTTAAAATATATTTTTGACTATATAAAAAAATTCAATACATTAAAAACCTTAACCACTAAATTATACCGATCTCAAAACTCAAACATATAATTTTAACACACATTTAACATATTTTAAACAAAATCCAACGAAATAATTCTACAACTCCAAAACGTAAAAGAGTTAGACCACAACATTTACAGCCATGTGATAATGATTATTACAACTATTACATTTATGAGTTACAGCAAATCTGTAGTCACCCATTACTCCTAAAGCAATATCTTCAATATCTTGTGGAACATGGCTGCCTCTATAAGCTCATTTTCTGGACTTTGGGATTTCCATCATTTCCAAACAATTCATCCCATGCCATATCCTATAGTGGATCCGGACCCTTCAATTATTTTGAGCAATCCAATGTAACCCGTGCCATATACACCAATAATTCCGAGAAGGGAAGCCTTGTAACTAACCTCTGCAAATTTCATCCCAAACCCCACCAATCCAGCATTCAAAAAGACAGAAAAGTCAGTTTGAAGCTGTTGATAGTGGTCATCAAATCTTGTATTCCACTCTCTAATTTGCTTAGAGAGTTTGGGCTTGCAGAGAAAGCAGTGAATACAGTTCTACAGCGTTGGGAGCGATCGACCAAGTGCCTGTTCATGCTATTAAACACAACTTCCAAATGAATAACATGACTGGAACAACAATAGTGCTGCTTAGGATTCTGCCATTGTTGTGCCCACCTGCACCAGTTTCGATCACAAGATCCATCGCTTGATGGGGACTGAGTCGACCCACTGAACAGCAGCATGAGAATAAAAACAGCAAGATGAATGTGTGGAGAGGTGGTTATTGTTTGAAGCTGGACTCAATTGTCTGCACAAATATATCAGGGCACATCCATGGTGGTGGCCCTTATTTGTGTTAAAATTCGACAAAGGCTATGTGAATACAACTTAAGAATCTTGTACAAAAAAGTTTATTCCAACTGTTCGTGTCAAAGATTTTAATTGATTTCCCCACGACCAAAAAGAAACAAGGACATTCATTGTTTGGTTCCTTTTTAGGACAAAGATGCTCACCCCCGTCATGGATGGTGATATAAAGCAGTATTGTCCAATGGAGCCTTCATATTCTCACAGGCCCTTAGGGTTAAGTTGGACCCGTTTTGTTGTATGAATCAAAATTGCGCTGATTTTGTGCACCCAGTTTTGAAGTTCAAATATTGATTGAGCTTATGGATTAGGTATGATCGAGAGATATCTCGTATGGATTAGGCATGATAGAGATGGTTTTTATTTTCTGGGCCATTTTTGGGATGTTTTAGAGTTGTCATGTTTGGAATGAATCTATTTTTAGAGTGTTGGACTATAAACGGTTAGAGATAACCAAGAAACTACAAGTATGTGTCATGCATGCTAAAACTAGAAGGAAATCATACATGCAACTCGGTACCTCCAAGCAAAACTCATTGTAGTTGTTGCTTCTGATGTCTTCTTGTGCTTTCATGCTCTTCTTTTTCCTTTTTTCCCCAAATCCCAAGTATGCCACTCTTCTCCAAGAGTGCTCGAAAAAAAATCCAAGTCTCCAAGAGTATGAGAGAGATAGAGTAGAAAATGAGAGCTCCAAAACTGAATTGACAAAATGCGGAACTGAAAAATGTTATAAATTGTTCCTCAAAAGCATTTTTATTAATGAGTCATCTATTTTCTTCAATTTTCCATTATTTTCCTTCATTTTCCTATTCACATGTAGCATGTGACCTTTCACCTTCCTTCTCTCTTAATTTCCATTATTTTCATAAATAAAATGCCATTAACCCCAATCCATAAACCCTAATCCATTAAGTCTGGATTAGAACATAACCGTAGTTTCCTTGACTGGATCTACAAAATACCATGGATAGAAAACCATCATGCCCAAAACCATGTAAGAAATCTATGCACAAAATCATAGGTAGGTTTTCCCACCTAATATAGGGTAGGGGTAGGTGTGGAAAGAATATAACACACACCCAACAAGTGTTGCCTTTGGCTTTCCCCCTCACCTATCCACCAGTCCAATGATAACTACAATAGTAACCTCCTATCAGCCAAACATTTATGGCCATTCAGGTCACTATACACATGTTCTCTAGATTGTAATAATGGATTGCTCGCAGAAGATGTTAAGAGTGCCAAAAGCGGGGATATCAATTGATAAAAGTGCTAGTTGCTAAAAATCGAATGTAACAAAAATTAGAGAAGTTGGTCTTCATACTCCTTCATAGCTGCATTGGTTAGGGAACATAGTAGACCTCACAAGGAAGTAAAGGTAGAGGCAAGATGCCTCTTCCCCCGTGGCACAACCAGGGAACATATCAATTTAACGAGAGTATCCCCGATCATTACCATTTTTTAGTAGCAGACCTAGAGTCCCAAGAGATGTGCTTCACTAGTGATAATGTGTGGGCTCTCCATAATCTTCTGGGTCGACACATTTGTTACTAGGAATATGCCGCTATTTTACTAGAGGGAAGTGTGTGAGATTTGAATTTCCACCTTCATCATGCGTTGGATGCCATGTGAGGCAATGGGGGTACTCACGACCTTCAACTCCATAACACTTCCTCATTCTCCACTATATACACTTCTCAGAGGCCAGCATCAACCCATCATTAATGTGCTCGAAGCACCAAGGGTTGCTCCTCTTTTAGGCCTCAACAATAATGTAACACCATGGAAAGCACCCAAGTGGATCCCAAATCATAATGTTGCAAGGGTACTTAGACCAAAGGCAAAGGAAACATCACCCATTCTCAACCAACAATGCATCAGTAATTTGTGGAGCGTTGCCCTCCATCATTGCGCCACAATCCATCTAAGACCCCTCAGCCAACAAAGCACCATGAGCTAGCAACACATAATGATCCAGATGGGTACCCTTTTTCAACCCAACACCCTCTTCCTAATGATGATGATTACTACCATCCAATTCCCATGGTTTGGGAAGGACCCTCTAAGCTTAAGCATGATGTGGCTAAACCCACTAAGTAGTCCCTAACATCGCTCAAGCCTCTCATGTGCTTCAGGTCACTTTGAGGCTTCTTCCCTTGTGTTTTTTTACGCTTTAAGTCCTTTTTATGCTGATAAACTTATCAGAAAGACCTTTTGTTTCCCTCACAAGGGCAGATGGTCCTTTCTACTTCACTTTTGTGATTTCCAATCTCCTTGGATTTTGGTTTCATTCTGTATATGGCTGGCAACTCGCCCAAGCATGGCTAATCCTAAATGTTGCTTTAGATTAATTATTAACAATTATATTATTTGGTCACATGCTCATCCATTCCTTAATATTTTTCTTGTACATCTCAATAATATCTATTTTGAAATTCAATGCACCATGGGCATCTATTAGGATCATTTTCATGTAGATCCGAGAAACTTGAATGATGCAAGAAGGTCTGCTCTTTCTCTATTTTTTGTGCATGTCTCCAATGAGGTCAGGGTATAAGGAGTTGGAACTTGAACTAGTTAAATCCTTACAAGACTGACCTCACTAACCCCAACAACCTCCCATGGTGAGAGAAAAGAAAGATAAAGGAGCAGGAGATCCTTTCAAAATGTTGCTCAAATAGTCCCTTGAGCGACAAATGAACAAGATGATGGACAATTTTTCCTAGATCCTTCGAGGAGTATCAACAGTGAATCATTTTCATCTAGTAGTCACCTTGGAGGTATCGCCCCCTTTAAGGTACAAGTTAACTTTAACATTCCTATATTTGAAGACCAGATAGATGTAGATGCCCTAGATAGATGGTTAAATCTTCTAGAAGGATATTTTTGGTCCATAATTTTTTCATTGGGGAAATATTACTTTTGCACTCCTCAAAGATTGCCCCCATGTCAAGCACTGGTGGGAATCTTACTATTAACAGAGAGATGAGGAGGAACCCACACTATTTTTAGCTAAACCCTCTAGGAATTCTTTTCGAGATGTTGTTATGGGAAATATTACCCTATCACAAGCTATGAAGATAAGTACATAAAGAGGACAACACCATCGCAGGAAATGAACTAATACGTGCCTGAGTTCATGGGAAATTTTCATGCCCTACACACAAAGTTGGGTATCAAGGCTTATGAGTAGAATCTGATACTCAAGTACTCTGGTTGTTTGCACAAATACATCCAGGAAAAAATGGAGTTCCTGGAAATCTCCTCGTCATGGCGCAACATACCGATATGCTATGAAGATTGAGTAGAAATTTAAACACAACAAGTGAGATTTTGGATTTGTCAATCTGAAGTAGGGGAAAGGCACTTCCAAACCATAGAACAAGGGACAAGGCCAAGGTGGAGAGACCTAGGACGACCCATTGAAGCTGCAAGCAAAGATTAGCACCATGAAGATGATGAAGGATACCAAAAAGTGATGTGAGTTCAACAAGTGCCCCACCCACAACACAGAGAACATAAGTTCAATTAATAAATAGTAGCTACTAAAAATATTTACATGTAGAAAAGAAACAAACTAGCTCTAGTGGTGATGGTAGCTTATCTATGAGAAGATATGTGATCGATACATGCCTTATGAACTTTTTGTTACAATGAGGATCAAAGGTGTTTTTATCATCAAGAAACAATGGAAAACCTTTAACATCCAAAAACCTAACCCTTAGAGATGAAGCGCTGAAAGCTTTTAGGCCTTGCTAGGGTTAGTTGGAATGTCAGCTACTGAGGGTTGTAACTTTGGAAAATATCTTTGTTTGGCACACACAATACCTTGTTGGAAATATATATTCGAGAAAAACAAATTTCGATTGCAAATGGAAATGTTCCTCGCCTCTAATCTTCCCGTTTCTCAAAGGAATGCCATTTAGGGCCTCAAAATGGCTTTGGAAGTTCATGACCCGAAAATTTGCCAAAAATAGAAAACTAGTGAAATATGAAATTGTGTTGGATATTTTGAAACTAAAAGGAAATAGTGTTGGGGATCGAAGTGGAATAGGCAGGTGGCCACCAATATCCGTCTGGATCACTTTCCTTAATGTTCTTATATCTAGGATGTTTGGTGGCTCCTTATCCAATTAACTAGACAATTAGGAAAAACATATGGATACTATCTACACGTCTCTTCCCACTACCACCATTCCCAAAAAAAATTGTCATGCTTAGAATTTTCAAGACAGGGGATTTCATAATTTTTTACCCACCTCATCATGACCAAGTTGAAGCTCATGAAATCCATCCAAGCTAATGTATATTCTATCAATTATATCAGAAATCCTTTCACAAAGACTTTTGTAGTAAGAATAGAATATGTCTTTCCCTTCGTGTGCCTAACATGAACAAACTTCACCCCTTGCAACCCCCTAGCTCGCCCCCCAACATTATATTGAAAGTGTCACATAAAATTTTGCAAATTCTTTTCAAATCAAAGCCATATCCAAACCTCGCAAAACTCTTAAATGTAAGGACAAGGGTATAGAAAAAAATTGACCTCCTCCTTGAAGGTATATGTGAATCTTCTAATTCTCGTGGAATGTTCTACGTCAACCAACTAAATTAACATATAATTCACACTTCCATAAAATATACCCCAAAATTTACCAAAATCAAACATTCTTTAACACTAAACATAATATTTGTTTTGATGGTATCAAAATCCTAACTTAATCTCATTGTTTATTGTTGTTACTAGTCCATCATAGAATCCCTTGAAATAATAGCTTGAAATAGAAAAGGCACTCAAAAAATTTCAATTGCATATATGATTTTACACTAAACCAATCTCGACAAAACATCATTAACCATATCCATTCTCCCCTCAAGTGGCTTCTGTTCAATTGCTTTTTAACTTTCTTTATTTATTTTCCTTAATATTTGTTTGATCCTAATTATTTTCCTATTTGTTTTCTTTCCTTAACTTTTATATCTTTGATTCATTATGAATTTCTATTTTCTAACAATTTTATTTATTAATCACTTTAAACTTTATTAGAATTTAAGCTTCTGTGATCCATAATCTGTTTAATAGAAATGTTTTTGGAAAAAAATCACATCAGAAGAATTTTGTTGATGCGTTTCGAACTAACTAGTGTTGATGCATTTCGATCTAACTAGTGTTGATGCATTTCGAACCAACTAACTAGTGTTGATGCATTTCGAACCAACTAGTGTGGTTGATCGCCAAGACAAGTTGAATAATCAGATCATGGCTTCATGTTAAAAAGGGGATAGCAGAACTTCAAATGGCTAGGTTTGACTGAAAAAACGGCTATATTAGACCACGTTGAACAAACAGCTATAATCTACCAAGAAACGCCTGGATTTGACTAGACAAATTATTTAGTTAAAATAATATTATTAGAATAGTCAATATATGTATTTTAATAT
>APFE030502012.1:38084-64077 GCA_000404065.3 Pinus taeda
AAAAATATTGATAATTTCTTTTATTTATTTTTTTTTACTGAAAATTTTGAAATTTTATTCAACTTGAAGTAAGTAATAGAATTAGTCTTATATGCATATCCATTTATGAACCATCAAGAAATAAAATTGTGAAAATTACGAAGTAAGTATGATAAAAAAATAACTACTATTTTTTTTTTAGCACTTTTCCCCAATTCTCGTAGGGTTGGGATCAACATGCACCATAGTCAATTCATTTCCAACCATCTACGAGGGAATTTCTTTTTCCGAATCTAAACCTTCAGAGATATGTATTCTCTTCATACCCCCATGACTTTTGCATTATGTGTTTCTTCTTTCTCGTACTCTAATGGTTGGGTTACTCCTAATTCAGTGCCCATCTGAATGTGGGTTGTGGTTCTAGACTAGGCTGCAACACTTCCTTCTATTTGATTACTTTGTTGGGCCTAAACATCCATATGGGGATGGTTTTCTGTAGTTTCTTCTTCTTCTTTTTTCGATAGACGAGGGTTAGATACATGCTGCATGCTGTCTTTTCGGGCAAGTGTTTTGCAAGTTTCCTGTTTGAACACAGATTTGACTTTTGAATGTTGTATTTTTGTAATCTACTACTTAGGACCACTTAAAATTTTTATGTTTCAGTAAGATATAATTAGGTAGGCTTTTTCTCATATCTATCTCTACAAAAGAAAAAATGTTTTTGAATTTTTAAGGTATTTCCAATATCCTTTAGGACTTTATGGTGCCAAAAAGGAAGTGAGAGATTGGGTTGTCTCACTCATACCGACATTGTTGAGGCTACCATATTTTTAGCATCAAAATCTGGAAATTGTGAGGTAATGAAGACTCTTGCTCTGCCCCCAGAACCATGATTTCTCATTTAGGACGAAATCTAGATCTTTTGGCGTATCAAATTGAAACCTTTGAAACATAAATAGGCAATGTGTCAGATCTCAGCGAAACAGCATTGAACCTACATATAACAGTTTTGGATTCAAGAATAATAAAGAGAAAATTTACCTCTGAAAAACTAACTTCCATGTATGGGAGATGTTCTATTTTAACTACAATATAAAAACTTCCATGTATGGGAGATGTTCTATTTTAACTACAATATAAAATCCTGGATTGTTTTGTATATGATCTGATGGGATGTGAATCTTCTCTTGCAGAAGATCCTTAAGAGACAGATCCATTAGGATTTCTGATACTGTGAGCTCCACCACACAGCCTCAAATTTAAAATGATGGTAAAATTTCATACAATGCCATAGTCTTGAATTTGAGAAGATCCCTGTAGCAATTTCCCTCCACATAACACACTTTGGAAAATTGCAAATATACATAGACTATTCCAAATACTCTACTCCAAGTTTGCCACCTAATCCAAATTTTGGATATAAACATGAAGGTCTTCCCATTAATATATATATATATTATATATATATAATAATATGCGAGATCCAAGAGAGAATAAGCAAAAGGATAGAAGGGAGGAAATTTCCCAAGAGGATGCATAAACTTCTTCAGATCTACAAACCCCATATACGCCATAGGGGATTGCTTCTCCATTGCGTTCCTATCTTGAAAAATAGTGAAATCATAGGATCCCTGCATACGAAGACAAAAGCTTTCAAAGAACTTCGCTGTAGGGCAACCCATACGCCGTCATTCCAAACGATCCACACCGCCGCCATAGAGCATTTGTAAAAAACGCCGTTGTGTCCTCAAACTACGTTTGTGCTCTTCATCAGAATGAACCTTGAATCCATGGAAAGCGCGTAGAGCCAGTATTTCTTTCGAGTAATAAGATTAGTTTTGAGGATCTCCAATGAGATCGATCCCATAAATTTAGTTTAATCTTTTATACAGTCAAAATTTCATATTTTGATTTCATTTTAAATTTTTAAATATTTGACATATTTAACGTTGACTTAAGCCCATACATATTTACATTTATAGGTTACAGCAAATCTGTACAGTCACCCGTTACTCCTAAAGCAATATCTTCCATATCTTGTGGAACATGGCCGCCTCTATAAGCTCATTTTCTGGACTTTGTGATTACCATCATTTCCAACCATTTCATCCCATCCCATATTCTATAGTGGATCCGGACCCTTAAATTATTTTGAGCAATCCAATGTAACCCGTGCCATATACACCAATAATTCCAAGAAGGTAAGCTTTGTAACTAACGTCTCTGCAAATTTCATCCCAAACCCCACCAATCCAGCATTCAAAAAGCCAGAAAAGTCAGTTTGAAGCTGTTGATAGTGGTCATCAAATCTTGTATTCCACTCTCTGATTTGCTTAGAGAGTTTGGGCTTGCAGAGAAAGCAGTGAATACAGTTCTACAGCGTTGGGAGCGATCGATCAAGTGCCTTTTCATGCTATTAAACACAACTTCCAAATGAATAATATGACTGGAACAACAATAGTGCTGCTTAGGGTTCTGCCATTGTTGTGCCCACCTGCACCAGTTTCGATCACAGGATTCATTGCTTGATGGGGACTGAGTCGATCAACTGAACAGCAGCATGAGAATAAAAACAGCAAGATGAATGTGTGGAGGGGTGGTTATCGCTTGAATCTGGACTCAATACACAAATATATTAAGGCACATCCATGGTGGTGGCCCTTATTTGTGTTAAAATTTGGGGAAGGCTATGTGAATACAACTCCATAATCTTGTACGAAAAAATTTATTGCAACTGATCGTGTCAAAGATTTTAATTGATTTCTCCACGACCAAAAAGAAACAAGGACATTCATTGTTTGGTTGCTTTTTAGTACAAAGATGCCCTGGGGCCTTCATATTCTCACAGGCGCTGAGGGTTAAGTTGCACCGATTTTGTTGCATGAATCAAAATTGCACTGATTTTGTGCTCCCACAGTCTTGAAGTTCAAATATTGATTGAGAGATATCTCTTATGGACTAGGGATGATAGGGATGGGTTTTATTCTCCGGGCCATACTTTGGATTTTTTTTTAGAGCTGTCATGTTGGGGAAGGAATCTAACTTTAGAGTGTTGTACTATGAACAGTTTTTTCACGGGAGGAATATGGACCTACTTTCATGCATTAGAGGTAGAATTAATTTGATAGAGATGGTTCTTGTAATCAAACTATGGCTGAAGCTTATATATATTTATTATATAAATAATATTAATACATAGTATTTTTGTTTATAAAGCATTGAATATATACTTGAAACACTTTATAGACTTTCCATATAGAATCATTAGCAAAGGATTAGGGTCCCAATTTTGTGGAAGACATATAGTCATAATAATTATTTTAGTTTTAGCCATATTTTGAGGCTATATATTAGGCATTTTTTTGTTTGATCCATGTTTTGAGGGTAATGTGAGATTCAACCATGGTATATAACATTTACTTGAATCTTTGAACCATGATAGGTATAGGGGTTTGATCTCATGGGCTAGTTCTAATAATCATGGTTCTTTTTCCCTATGTTAGGTTTGTCAATAAAAATTAACAATAGTGCTCTTAGTCTAAGTTTTATATTTTTCAAAAGCTATGTTCACGATTTTAGACCATGCTATTGGCATATAGATGGAAATTTTGATATGAGAGCATATTAGAGGTCACTTTCATGAATTATAAGTGATAAGGATGGTTATATGGTCCAAATGATGATCTAGGGCAAAAAAATTACCCTTTTTCTCTCTAAATCATATTTTTTCCTCAAAAGTCGTTTAAAGGGCTCTAAACCATGTTCAATACCCTACATATAGAATTTTGACCCACAAGAGGTGTTTGGTACCAAAATCTATGTATAGGACCCTAAGCCATGTTTAATACCATATAGATGGAATTTTGACCTACAACATGCATTGTGTACCTAACCCCAACATCTTCATTAGGTATATGCTCTTTATAACAAGCTACTTTTATGTCTATTCAAAATAATTTATTATGCTATATTTGTAAAAATGTCACTTTCATCTAATAAAACTTTAGCCACTCTTATTATTGACTTAAGCTTTAAGTTGGCATGTTTTCCTCTTTATTGGATGAAATAAGGGCTTCTTGAACTCATCTGCATGTTGTATCATCTATCAATACCATTACCTTATGCTTAGGTGTTTATTATATATGTTTTCCTTCATTACTTAAATTTGTATGTGAAATCCAACCTTAGGTGTAGGTGCAACCACACACCTCTCTTTTGATGGTTATTTACATAATTGAGATATTATTTCTCTTTTGAATATACAAATGTTGGAGGTAATTTGTGTCACATCATTAGTGGATTTTCACTTTGCTGTGAAATTTCAGAATTAAAAAGAAATGCTAAGAAACAAATCCCTATACACAACTAACACAAAGATGCGGGAAAAATTTATGAACTTTTTAAAATAAATGATGTTGTTAATCCAAATAAAAACCCTATGTAAAAGGATATGCACATTGAGGAAATTTCTCATCCTATAAACCTAAAATATTTGAGAAGAAGGTTTAAATCCAAGTTAGGGAGTAAAAGGTAACACCCCTTTAAACTCACAAATTAGACAAAACTCTCACATCATTGTGAGGCCCACATACATGGCCTCAAAATTTTGAATCTATAAGATAAATATTAGTTGAATGGATGATTTTTTTTTTCTAATTAACACATGGAGTCTACCATTTTCATGTATACAACATATTCATTTAATTAACATATTGCAAGCATATATTGGATTTACAATATATACAATATGAATTTGCATAAAATAAACTTAGATAACAACAAGAACACTATTTGGAATTTGCAAGGTCCTCAACTAGGTTGAAATTGTTGAACATTGCAACAAGATATGTTGAAATTGTTGAACATTTCAACAAAATATGTTGAAAATGACATCAAGAAGGATTCTAATTTAAATTTTTCCTTGAATTAAACTAGGAATAAAATTGTAATTCCACATCACATGACAACTTGTATTAGTTAACTAAGGTAATTTGACTTAGTTGGCTCAATAAATTCAAGTTGAGGGTCTAACTTGAGTCATGTAGAATGTCTCCTACTTTATAGGAGCTCTCGTTGAGTTTATTTTGAGTTGTAATAAATTAATTCAATTTAACTAAGTTAAAGTAAGTTAAACTAGTTCCAACTGTTGGAGGAACTAGTGGTTCCAACTGTTGGAGGAACTAGAGGGAGGTCTAATAGTGTGGTGTTGCCTACAATGATCAATCAGTTAAATTTCAGATGAAAATGCGAAGTTGGGTTACACTTTTTGCCATTTTTTCAAAAAAATATCATTTTTAGAAGTTCTTCAATTTACGGCAAGCCAAACCAATTTTTCTATTTACAATTTTGTTTTACAATAAAAAGAAAACTTGTCAAAAAAATATTAGCTTTCTATTACTTATTTTATTTTTTTATTCACGTTGGATATGTCAACTTCGCAATTGTTTGACTGTGCGTTCTTTAAAAATCAAGGGATTGATAAAAAAGCCATGTTTTTTGGCACTGGTATATTCTTTAACTTGGTGTTTTTGAAAAAACAATGTGTTGCAACAATCTAGATAGATTCTACTTCAATATTGTTATATTTACGAAACCAACTGATGCACATCATAATTACTAGAGTTTTTTGAATTGAGCCAATATGGAAAAAATGAAGATTTTGAAAATGTTTAGCATAGCGTCAAGTTTCTCAACATATTAGTTACAAACTAAAAATCTAAAAACTACTCGTTATAGAAGATAGATCAATGTAATGAACCATAAATTTTTCATTTTTTTTTATAGTGTATTTTGGAAGATACAAAATTTTGATTTCACTGAATTGTAATGACCTTCAAAAAGTTTTTGCACACATTTTATTAGAACATTAGTTAAAATTAGAAATAACTATGAAATTCCATAAAATTTATATCTACTGAAAGTAGATTCATTTATGCAAATGCTGGTATTGGTTCCAAAAGTAAATTCACCAAATTTGATGGAGTTTAACCATTTCGAAGTTGGAGAAATGAGACTAGAGCCAAGTTATTGCAGAGTTGCAAGTTAAAGTAGTTCGACCGAACTAAAAACACATTCTATTGAACTTGTATTTGTGGTTGATGCCCATTATAATAAACAAAAAATTAATTAGGCCGATTTAATTTAAAATTACAGTGGAAAGTTTTTAAAAGTTCGGCTGAAAATGTGTTGATAATTTTCCTGAGCCACAAAAATGAAACAATCCGACCCTCCAAAAAAAACTTTTCACTCGAATGATATAAATAAATGAAGTCGAAAGATTATTTTCACATTCTTTCCTCATTTGGATTAAACTTTTAAACTAAACCTTTTGGGCTAAACTTTTAAAGTGAGTTTTTGAAAGTATATCTTTTTGGCTGAATTTCGAAAGTGAGTTTTTTGGGCTGATTTTTTAAAGTGATATTTTTTAAAGTATATCTTTTTGGCTGAATTTTTAAAGTGCGTTTTTTTTTAAAGTAAGTATTTTGTGCTAAATTTTTAAAGTGAGTCTTTTGGTCTAAATTTTGAAAATGAGTTTTTTTGCAGGATTTTGAAATTGACTTTTTGAGTTGGATTTTAAAAAATGTCCATAGATTGAATTATCATGGAAAATCAAAGAAATTGCAAGAGAAAATATGATTGAATAAGATACGTTGAGGATCATAGAGAATACTCGAGAAAGTATTACAAAAGAAAGAAGGAAGATGTTGGGAATCACGATTTCCATCAGACAAAAACCTGCAGGTGTTAGCTAATGCTTTCATCGCTAGAGATAAGAATCCATGAGAGGCGGTTAGTCCATGTCGCAAAACACATGGGGACTATTGGTTTATCCAATGTCCAACAATCTCCCCCCCTAACGTGAGTCGAGTATGTATCGAACTCGTGACCTATGCTCTGATACCACTTGTTGGGAATCACAATTGTTGTTAGTCCAAAACCCGTAGGTGTTAGTCAACGATTGTATCGCCAGGGATAAGGATCCATAAGAGGCAGCTACTCCATGTTAAGAAACACACAAGGAGCATTGGTTTATCCAATGTCCAACAGAAGAATGTTTAAATTTTGAAAGGGAAAATAAATCTCAACTAGAAGTTGAAGCAAATATGTAAATGTAAATATTATAAATGATATTTAAAATTTAACTAGTGTATTGTGAAATTTAATTTTTATTTGATGAACTAATTTGAAAAATATTTTGCCATGTAAAGAGAGAGAGATATTCCTCATAACATTGATGATGAGATTGAAAACGTTGAAAGACAAAGTGAAAAAGATAATGAACCAATGATTGATGATGTTGTTGAAGATGTTGAAAGAGATTCAAGTGAAGAAGTTGAATCACCATCAACTATGTATATATATGTCATGTGTATTATTGAAATTATACTATTTATTAATTTCAAATTCATTCAACCTCTATTTTTTAATTTAATTATTTAATGAATATTTATACCCATTTTCATTTAATTTCCATATATACAAATGAAGTCAATATCGATGATGAGATGTTAGCAAATGTTGACATTGACACATATCAAGATAAAAAGGTTGACCATGTTATACGGTATCGTGTTAAGCTGATTATTGATAAGTTCTTCAAATATGAAAATGTGACAGTTCAAACTCAATTTTTTAGAAGTCTCTTAAGATCAAAGAAATTAAAAGAAGCTACAACTCTATTGGGTATTCGAAAATCAACGAAAGATAAAAAGGTGAAGGAAAATGTGATTCAAAATATATATAGTGCTCTAAATTCAATTGTGAGATCTAGAAAGAAAAGTGATATAGATGCACATAGAGAAATACAAATGACAATGGTTTCATCATGTACTAAAGAAAATTGTTTGGTAAAATCTATGGATAACGCATTAGGGACCTCACGAAAAGCATTGCACAAACATGGGAAATTTTGATTTCAAATAGATGTAAATGATGAGCTCACTTGTTGGACAGTTATTTGTAGACAACCATACAAAGATAGATTTGGTGAAGTTGTTAAAAAAATAATATATGAATATTGTATGAAAAATTCACGTGTTTCACCAAAAGCAAGGGATGTGATGCAACAAAGAATAACATGAAATCAGCATGGAGAACATGCAAAACATATCTTCGACACTACTTAGATAGAGTTGTTCAATAAGTTCATAGAATAAAATTGTGGAATTAATGTCTCAATCAGTATTTTTGTGTAACAAAAACCATTGTATGTTAATTCTATCACTATACACGACACTTGTTTCCTATCATTATCATGTGGAATTTCAATTATATTATGACACCTTCCTTAATTTTGGTTTAACATTTTGGAAAAATTCACCTCCTCCTTCCACTATCCATGATTTCATATTTTAAATTCTATGTGCAAGAGAAAGCCATGAATTAATTTGCCAAAAGAAATGTGTTGGTGGTAAAAAATGTGATCATTGTGGAAATTTGACTTTATTTCACAAGAAATGTTCTATTGATATAAATGATCAATCATTATCTAACCTAAAATTCAAATGGAATAGATATGAATATATCCATACATCGATTAGTTCAAATAATAGTACTAGTGCTAAAAAGATTGATTTACAAGAAGAATAATTTTTTGTGATAGATTTTTTGAAGAAATTTGAGACAAAAATTTATAAGTACACCAAGCATTCACATAGAGCTCAATAGCAGGATCTGTAATTCAAAAAATCCTGTGAAATTTTTCCACCATGGACCATTTTGTCAATAGTTGATTTTGCAAAGAATTACTCATTTGTTGCTTAAAATGAAATACCGAGTGAATATTATCATTCTGACCAAGTCTCTATGCTTGTCCATATTATATATAGACATGCTGAACAAAATATTGATCATATAGAAAGCACCAGTGAGAATCAACATGTTATTAAAGAATATCAATTTTATATCAATGATGATCGTACACATGATACACATTTTGTGCAACAATTTTTTGATAAGATTTATGACTCATTGAAAGGCCGTGGAATAAATTTCAATGAACATTGAATATGGTCAGATGGATGTGCAGGTCAATTCAAATCTTCAGGATCATTGTTTTGGTTTTGTTGTCTTCATAAGAAAACCCACATTAAACATCATTGGAATTTCTTTGAGACTGGTCATGGAAAAATAGAACTTGATGGTGGAGGGGCATGTATAAAATGAGCACTTCGAAGATATCAAATGGACCACTCTGCAAACTAACTTGTCTCAGCTGAACAAGTTATTCAATGTTGCGTTGTTGCACTAAGCCATCAAACTAATCCATCAAGGGAGGTATAGATGTATGTACATATATACAAATTAACTTGTATATAGTTTTATATATAATATATTTTTTTATATCAATTTTCTAATTTTAAAAATTTAAAAATTATATAGTTTAAACAATAGAATGATGATTATCTTTGATATATAAACTGTATTTTGAATAACATATTTAAATTCTTATTTGAATTTACTATAGTTTTTTGGCATATTGGAGTCCAAGATGTAAATAGATTGATTACATATGAAGTTGAAACAATAAAAGGGACTCAAAAATTGCATTCATTTAAAACTAAGGGTTAACGAAATGTGTTTTCATTTGATAAAATAAAATATTCTTAGTTTTGTTTTGTTTGCACAGAGGACACACAATCTAATGATGTTTGTGAAAACAATATGTATGTAAAATCTTGGCAACATACAAAACTAAATAAAAAGGGGAAAATGTCAGTTGAAAGCTTCGAAGAGATGGAATCAAAGGATACTATAATATCATCTGAAGCTGATTGAGTTTATGATCTTATTAGAGAAGGTAACATTTAATTTCTTTAAAGGATATATATTATAATATATATATATATATAATATTTATATAATATTATATAATATATTATATATATATATGTTTTTTAAAATCAGTGCGTATAAGTATCTAAATAATAGTTAAAATATAGAGATCTATAAATAGATAATAAAAGCAAGACCGTGTTGATAAATTTAATTTCATGTTAATTGTGATTTGAATTTACACTTGTTTTATTGTGTAGGAGATGTTTTCATTGTAGCTAAACCCATTAACAACATAGAAAATGTCAAGTATTATTTGATGTGGTGCACTGAACGAAGGAATAAGTTATTGGAAGACTATGATGATAACGATTTTATATATGAAAGAGGGTATATTATACTGAAAGGTTATTTTTTCCAAGAAACCCATCAAATTGAGAGTAATGTTTACTTTCAAGACTATCAACCCAATGTCATAAGTTGTCAATATAGTCACTTGGTGTGTGCAACGTGCATAACGTTGATAGAAGTTGAATAAAAAAAAACAATTGAAAGTTAAAAAATGGAGAATGTAGAAAGTTGACCATGAAAAAATCATTGAGGATGGCATTCCATTAGAATTTTTTTAATTGAACTGCCCAACAATTTATTCTTGTTGGATTCATATTTGAGAACTTAGAGTTCAAGTACAGTGTTAGCCTTTCTTTATGTGTACTCTTAAGTTGTACATTCTTGAGAATATGATGATGTGAAAGAGATGCTCGTTGGGTCTTGTATTGAGTTACAAAGTTATATGTATACTGCGTGTTATGTGGGTGTATTGAGGATTTGATGCTACTAATATTATGTTTGCATGCATGACAAGTAATTTATATGTATGCATTCTATGGTCTTAAATGATTTCATACATGAATGCAAAATGTATTAGCCTTTCTATACATGAATATAATTTAATGTGCATACCATATTTTATAATACAATTTTAAGTTATGATTGTTATAGACATCTACAACAAATTATAAGGTTCATTCAAATGAAAAATGTACCATGTTTTGTAATTCACAATTTTACTAGATTCATTTAAAATAAATTGACAAAAACAACTTTAAACAAAACCTAAGAATCATCTACTAACATTATAAGAATGATTGAATGTTAAATATACCAACTAAATGCAAATTTTATTTCATTGCTATATATTCATGAACTTCAATATGTAAAACCTTTAAGAGCATCAAACCATGCATCATGCAAATTGCAGGCCATGTTTTATAATGCAATTTTATCTAGTATGTTTGTGCATTCAAACAACTTTATTTTAAAAGCTAACTATCAACCGACATCCATAGTAGCCTTTATATACATGAATGAAAAATGTACATACCATATTTTATAATGCAATTTTAATTTATGATTGTTTTAGAGATTTACACCAAATTATAAGATTCATTCAAATGCAAAATGTACCATGTTTTGTAATTTTTAATTTTACTGCATTCATTTTAAATAAATTGACAAAACAAATTTAAACAAAACCTAAGAATCATCTAATAACATTATAAGAAAGATCATGCAAAATGTACCAAATTACGCAAATTTAATTTCATTGCTACATATTCATGAACTTAAATATGTAAAACCTTTAAGCATCAAACCATGCATCATGCAAATTGTACCATGTTTTATAATGCAATATTATAGTATGTTTGTGCATGAAGAAATTTATATTGAAAGTTAACTATCAACCAACATCCATAGTAGCCTTTCCATACATGAATGAAAAATGTACATACCATATTTTAGAATGCAATTTTTATGATTGTTTTAGACATCTACATCGAATTAAAAGATTCATTCAAATGTAAAATGTACCATGTTTTGTAATTTGCAATTTTAATATATTCATTTTAAATAACTTGACAAAACAACTTAAAAAAAAAACCTAAGAATCATCTACTAACATTATAAGAATGATTGAATGCAAAATGTACCAAACAAATGCAACTTTACTTTCATTGCTACATATTCATGAACTTAAATATGTAAAACCTTTAAAAGCATCAAAACATGCATTAAGCAAATTGTGGGCCATGTTTTATAATGCAATTTTATCTAGTATGTTTGTGCATTCAAACAACTTTATGTTAAAAGTTAACTATCAACTGATATCCATAGTAACATTTCTATACATGAATGCAAAATGTACATACCATATTTTATAATGCAATTTTATTTTATGATTGTTCTATACATCTACACCAAATTATAAGATTCATTCAAATGCAAAATGTACCATGTTTTGTTAATTTGCAATTTTACTATATTAATTTTAAATAAATTGACAAAACAACTTTAAACAAAACCTAAGAATAATATACTAACATTATAAGAATGATCATGCAAAGTGTACCATGTTCTATAGTTTGTAAGTTTAATAGATTCATTTTAAATAACAAGTAACAAAACAACTTTAAACAAAACCTAAGAATCATCTACTAACATTATAACAATGATTGTGAAAAATGTACCAACTAAATGAAAATTTACCTTCATTGCTACATATTCATGAACTTAAATATGTAAAACTAAGTTTTAAGTATCAAACCATGCATCATGCAAATTGTACCATGCAAAATGTACATAAACTCCAAAATTAGCATGTATTAAATCATAATAAAGAGTTCTAGATTTAAAATGTCCAAAATTTATATCATTATAAAAGTAAATATATAATAAAAAGTTGTCAAATAAAAATATGCATCAATTCATAATAAAGAGTTTTACTTTAAATATGTCCAAAATCTAGATCTTTTATCATGTAAATAAATTTGTATGTACAATTTTAGTTATTTGAATTTATTTGGTCGGAGATTGTGTGGTATCTGGCCATGGCTAGGGTTTCAAAAGTAGCAATCTGCATTGCCGATGCATTGCAAAATTGAGATCGAGCCTACAATGAAATAGTATGAAGCCCTCACAAGGAACCAGCAGCCGACTAGCCGACTATGACATTCTATCAATGTTATGGTTCGACATTTAACTATAAAATGATCCCTTTGCGGCGGAATGAGTCTTACTCAAGCCAAGGGCATGCCCTCTCTTCCTAAATCAGGGCAGTTTTTACTGTGTGAAGTAGGGATTAATATTACCAAGACAAGGTAAAGGAGTTTCACCCCAGCATCGACCAGATCAGCCAAACGAATACCCTGTTTTCGATCGATATGTCATTAACAAGAAAAACAACAAGGGAGAGGCTGTCAAGAAGGATTGGGATGAGCGAGAATGGCTGATGGCCGTGCGACTCGTCGCGTCCCTGCTCTCCATTAGAATGGAGAGGGTTTGTGCCACCAAGTGGCACACGAGACTCGTGGCTGGGGTGTTTCTTGCCAAAAGTGCCATGCATTTGGAGATCCGCCAGGACTCAGCCAAAGAAGAATCAGACAGAGCATCGCCATACTCACCCCTGCCATCTCAGGGCACACGGGCAACCAATCCAGTCCCTTCTCCACCCACAACTGAGGAAGATCAGATAAAAATCTTCATCAAAACACTGGAGGGCAAGACTATTTGCTGGTGAATCTAGAAGGGGGAGAGGATTCAGGAGCTAAGGTTAAAAATCCAGAACTACCTAGGTATACCAATGCATCAACAAAACTTGATCTGCTCAGGCCATAGTCTACAGGACCAACACACTCTCCACGACTATGGCATTACCACAGACTCTACCATCATGCTTAACCTGCGTCTGAGGGGCGGAAGCACTAGAACTAGCTCAAAAAGCACTGGATCTTTTAAGGACGCAGTCAAAGGCAAGGATAAAGCCAAATCAACAACTATGCCATAGCTACCAGGACCTTACATCGTATAACAAAAATCTGAGAACTCTGCGCTTACCATCACAATGCCTGAGGTAAATAACCTATACACAGATATCTATTCCAAATCAGTTATATGTAGGTTCAATGTTTTCTGGCCTAAATCTGATATGCTGCACCAATGGATATATGAGGCATGGTCACCAGACTGTGAAATATACTTATGCCCAAAAGGATTCTTTATAGTTCAATTCAGAACAACACAAGAAAGGGAAAATATAATAAACAAGGGACCATGGTTCTGGGGTAATGTAGGACTATTTATGACCCCATGGTTTCTAAAATTCGACGCCAACATAATGGTTGTTTCAAAGATGCCAGTTTGGGTCAGGTTGCACAACCTCCCACTACACTTTTGGCACCACTATGTATTAATCACTATAGGAAATACATTGGGAAAATTCCTCAAAATCGATAATGATAGACTTACAATAGGAATATTAACTTTTTCCAGGATATGTGTTGAGGTAGATCTCAGTGAAGGACTACCAACAAGCATAACATTGAACTTCAATAGTACACAGTGGATACAACAGCTAGACTATGAAAATACAACTTTCAGATGTCGTGGGTGTTCGCAAATGGGACACCTCCACAGTGCATGTTCGAAAGCCAAACAAATACCTAAGTGGGACAAGAAGCAACAGAAATAGGAAAAAGGACGGCAACACACAACCTCCCTAGAGGAAGAAGCAGAACAAGTAGAAACAATAGAAAACAAAGCAGAAATGGAGGAGCAAAAGACACAGAATAGCAGCCCACTACAACACCAAGAAGTTCAACCAATAGGAATGGAAATAACTAGCACCAAGAGAACTCATGGCTCAGAAGGATCTGAATCTAGCAAAGACTCTCCCAGTACAAGCAAAAATCAACTTTCCATTGTAACCACTCCCAACGCAGGAGGTTGGCGAAAAGTGGAAAAAAAGAAAGGGAGAAAAGAGTAATTTTTATTTTTTTATTTTATTTTTAGGGTAGCACTACTACTCTATGTTCTTCAAGCACACGAGTCCTTCAGGACATCCCTGGAATGCTTCATTGCATATACTACAATGTAACTCTCCATTTTAATTAATAGAAAGTTGCTAATTTTTTCTTTGGAAAAAAAATGTCCAAAATCTATATCATGATAAAAATAAATATAGCATAAAAATACCATCAAATAAAAAGTTGCATCAATTTAGAGAATCTCGTTGAAATATATGATCTATCAACCTCTTTGTGCTCTCATCTGAATCATGGGTTCCCTTCATAACATGTGTAATTGCATATATACATAAGATTATGTACATTAAAATTAAATTTTAATGTTTTAAAATTAAATGAGAATGTAATAATCAAAACAAAATTATAAAAAGTTTCAAATTCCATGAAATACCTCATATTGTTCCCCCTCCATTGTGCCCATGTGTTGTTCACCATGCATTGCATCCTCATGGATAAATTGTACAATACATGTGCATGTATATATATTAAAATTTTAAAATTGCACATGAAAATGCATAAACTATATCAATATTAAAAAATTCAAGCATCAACTTTTTCAAATTGTCTAGACGATTCAATCCATATAACCGACTAAAGTTTCAAATTGCATGCAATACCTCGTGGTGTTCCCCATGCATTTCTCCCACCTAAATGTTTTGTACAATACATGTACATGTATATATTAAAAAATTAGAATTGCACATGAAAATGCATAAACTCGCAATATTAAAAAAAATGTTACACAACTTTTCCAAATTGTTTAGATGATCCTATCCCCATTGTCGACCCCATCGCTAAAGTCCCTAGAAAGTGGAAATCGTCTCCACAAACCTAAAATTCAAAAATTTTAAAACTGTAACATAATCTATCTCATTTTTTAATGAAACTTACACTTCAATTTATAGCAAAACATAAGTGAAATATTCAATATTTGTGACAATCGATTATTTGACACATTTCCTAGTAGGGAGGAAGAGGGTGGTGCTGTGTTGAAAACATCAAACATAATCAAAATCTGTTAAAATTTAACTATATATACATAATTGTTCCTTCTAAAAAATGTCCTCACAATACCGATATAATAAAAGTAGAATAATAATTGTATCAACATGTACTCTTAAAAAACAACTAACATCTCTCAAAATATCTTGATCGGAACCTGAACCTTGGACAATGATATTATCAAAATTTTCATTCAACAAATGAGTTAATTGCAAATGGTGAACATATGATACATAATTTGTGATAGATTATATCTGAAAAAATTAACAAAATGTATGTGAATCGACATTAACACATGGATTACAAATTACATTAAAATAGACACCCTAACCATTAACACATACTGATCCCACGCCCTCTTCCTCATAAACAATTAGGTCTTGCCAACCATTGCGATAACCCTTTGCTTATTCTTTAAGCTCCTCAATATTCATATTATCTATCTCCTCATCTGTTTTATATACAAAATTAGCATGTACAGTAGCTCATGCTCTTTGTCAATTTAGGCAGATATCAATTCCAGTCAATGCACTCTAGATGTTATCTATAATGACATCCCTTCCTTCTCAACCAATTTTAGAAGTGGAATCCATATCTGACTGCAAAATTACCAAACGAGGAGGTTGGCATACCAAAGGTGGTAGAGGGCAAGGCAATTCAGTATCACTTAATGCACCCTTACGATCACATAATAGACCTCTACCTGTACCATAATATTTATGTGGAAGGTTATTATAATTGGGTTTCATACCAAAAAAAAATAATTATGCATAAAATAATTTTACAAAATAAATTGTAACCTCATCATTCCATGGCAACTTTCCATACATTGCAAGGAACCTATCATACAAATGGTAGGCTATATCAGGGTGCTTGAAATATTGTACCTTACGCATATTTATTTTCAACCTTTCATTGAAATTAAGCATATATTTTTCATTTCATTTTGTAACCCTTTTACTAACCTCATCCCATTTATCGGGACCCATTACTGCTTTCTTTCTACGCCTCATCATATCTATAAATAAATTCGTGGTTGGCCCAAGCTTCTTGTAAATATCAAAAAATGAGCTTAGAGAGTGAATAACTATTTATAAGCCTTCTCAACTCTCTACGGGGAGCTCCAAACTCCCAAAATCATTCCTCAATTTTGAATAATGACTTTTGCACCTTTGTAATGTACATTGTTGGAGGTTTGTTTCCCAAGGAAGCTCATCAGGAATATCAGATGGATAAGTGGTAGTTGGTGTATGACCTTCTTCTTGAATTGCCTGAATTTTCTTACAACTACCTGGAGCAACATTTTCACCCTTTGCATCAATATATAAACTTACCTAAATATAAAAACATGTGAACAAATGTATTCATACACATGCAAGATAGACATGTACACACATATGTGCATTAAATCCATTTACATGTACAAATTTGTTTTAACATATTTATTATTATTATATAATTTACCAAAACGATGACGATCATGATGATCTGATTAAGATTGATGACCACCCGAAAATGGTTGAGCAGCAGGAGAATGTTCACCACCCTCACGCGCCGACATAGTGAGAAAATCTTCTAAACATATATAGAAAATCAATTCAATATATATGTATACATACATATTCTTCTACCTATTTATCATTTAAGTAGATGCACACACACACACACACACACACACACATATAGATATATACACACACACACACACACACACACACACACACACACACCATACCATGATGGTGTGAACGATGGCCCTCCATTGATTGAGTAGATACTCTTTTCAACCTAGTTTGAGATGCTCCTAAAAAAAATGAAATTTATTATAAATTAATTTAAAGCTAAATTGATAAAAGAACAATTCCATATGTATACATACATATGATTATATTCAAATATCATTTAAAAATTTTCACATAAGCATATATATACCATGGTCATGATGTACCTCCCCTGATTCATTTGATACTCTCTTTGATTCATGACCTCCCCCTCTAGTAGATGTGTGAGACTCAATTGATGCTTGCCTTGAAGAATCGTGTGGGAAATTCTCATCCATGATATGAATATCTATAGACATATAGATACATAATATTTAAAAAATTTCCTCATACATTTACAATTATTTTTAAAATTGTTATTTAAAAAGATCAAGAATTCATAAAATTGTTGTAACCCTTGAAGTTACATCATGCATTTAAAAATATTGAAATTTATATTTAAAAATATTAAGAATTCAAAAAATTGATGTAACCCTTGGGGTTACCTCATGCATTTAATTGATCTAACCCTTGAAATTACATCATGCATTTCAATATCTTAAAATTGCTATTTTAAAGCATTGAAAGAATTCAGAAAATTAATATAATAATCTGAAGCTCTTCATTTAACATATACTCAAGACTAAAAACACAAATGTTGAAGCACACACATTTAAAAATTAAACACAATTTTTTCTGAAACGTGTCAGGTCCACTAAGTTGTGCTTACATAGTGGGGGCACACTTGGTATTGAATTGAAAAAAACACACAGTCATTAAAAAGAACACATTTATAACTAAAAAAAATACATATCAAAGATATTTTACAATGTCCATCAATAATTTTTTATGGAGAGCTTCTTAACACTAGTTCATCTTTCACACACAAATATTGAATTGGCATTGTCCCATACAATAGATCACTAGACATCCTATTAACATTTTTCCAATGTCTTATGCTAAATGATTGAAATTGACTAATAATATTTTTTGCTTCTCCATGCAGTTGTTTTAACCTCTCATCTTTAACTTGGTACACACCTTTCATCTAGTTGCACATAAGTTTAGAATTGGTGAAGATTACAATTCCATTGGATCCATACTCCCTAAATATTCCTAAGCCTTCTATCAATGCAATATAATATGCTTCATTGTTTCTTTTTATTCCAAGTACATTCCTTTTCCTTTGGAGGACTTTGTTCGTCACAATATTTCATAGCACATAAGTAATCGATGCTTGCCCTAGATTGGGATAACAAGAATATTCTATGCATAATGTCCATTTTTCAACCATGTTTAATGGGTTTTCTTATCCTTGTAAAAAACAAATTCAATAAAATGAATTTAATATATTTATTTATTTCAAATGCCTTAGTTTATGGGAGAATGATAATAAATAAGTACCTATTGAGATTGAATAATGGAATACTACAAGGATTTAGCCTAGTTTCAGGATCACCTTCTATGTTCTCCTTCAAAATTTCTACATGTGATTGATAGTTTCATCAAGAAATTATAAATTATGATGTTAGAAATTTATTGAATTTAGGAACTAGGTCTATATAAAATCATAGTTTAAATGCATATGCGACATATTATTTACACGAAAGGTGCATGAAAACTTGTTATCAATGCCATTCCCCCTTTGGCTACTCTGCATAAGTTGATGGGAAACACTTGCAATGATGAATATAATGATGTTTTTGTCTCTTTCAATTAGAACATTGTATTCTTATTATGAAGGATGATTCCCACACTTCTTGTTCTTATAATGAATTTACTGACATGTATGAGAAGTTATGTTTCGAGTTACCATTTCGGAGAGCTTAATTGAAATAGAATGAGAGTTCAAGAAAATATAATGTTAACTGACTGACATGTATGAGAAGTTATGTTTCGAGTTACCATTTCGGAGAGCTTAATTGAAATAGAATGAGAGTTCAAGAAAATATAATGTTAACTGCAAACATGTAGTCATGTTTACATATGCTTTGTCAAAACCATGGAATTGGAAGTCGACTTAAGCCATATGCTTTATTTTGTCATTTCGGGGAGCATATTCTGAACCAGAAAAGGAATTCAAGAAAAATGTTTGGGTGAAACTAAATGCCCTTTCTGATGTTTAGGTATTTAGTAATATAATAAGGGTGGAAAGAAAAGAAAAGAACTCAAATTACGAAAAGGAAAAAAAGTCCCAACCCACTCCTTTTTCTGCGTTGTATTTCCTTTGATATCCAATTTCATTACGGAAATATTAAAACATATAGATCTGAACTTGCAGTGCATTGGACGAATAAAAGTATAACTTTTAGCGAAGAAATAATTTTTTCTTTGATATAAAATACAAATTGAAATTGGTACAACATACAGACTGTCCAAATCCCATATCGATTCCCGTATAAAATCCTGAAAAGGAATTCAAGAAAAATGTTTGGATGAAACCATAACTACCAAATTCAGCCGAATCGGCCTAAAAAATATGAAAATTCGTTGATTCGGTTTGATACATTGATTAATACGCTAATTTTAATATGGTATGGTATTGAAGATTAAACTCATTTCTTGGTTATTCAATATGTTTTTTTGGGAGGATAGTGATGGCCAAGTGTTTGTCTGCTATCAAACCGTGAGATCTGGTGGAGGATAGGATCCACTTTTGGTAGTTCACCATAAATAAGTTTAGTTTGCAGATTCCTATATATATTATTATGAACATAAAATTTAGATTCCTTAATTATATGGTGACAATGTTTGTAAATGGCTAATGGTGCACAATCCATGTTATTACGAGATGGATTTGTAGGTAACTAAATAGAGTCTAATCCAAAATAATGCTAACTAAGCTTAAGTTGGGAATTTTTTTAATGTAAATTGATAACACAACTTCTATGTTTGGAAATTTGAATCTATGCAAACATATTTTCTAGTTATAAAACCAAAATTCTATAGAAATGCATTCATAGTTACGCTATAGAAATGCATTCATAATTACAAGAATTGAAAATTTGGAACTGCATTTCTTTTACCAAGAGGTACATTTGACAAGGGATATGCATCAACCATTTTTGTGTGTTTTTGCACCATGTAATTTTAATATAAATAAAAGAAAACATGGTTAACATAAATATTATTTAACCACTCCAAGAGAATATGAAAACATTGAGATTAGCACCTCATCCAATTTGATACCCATGGTGCATAATAAATTTGGGGTTAAGATAGATCTATTTTGCTGTAAACTGAATGATGGTACATGCTTTTCATTACTATCCAAGGTCATGGTATTGGTCCCATTTATAATCAATTATGGGAAGCTATGCAAAATCTAAGAGTCAACTTGGAGTTGGGAAAAAGTTTAAATACAGAAACTTTCATATAGGATTGATAAAAAGAAGAGACAATTCCACTCTAGCACAAATTGAAGTCCATCATTCCAAATAAATATTTGTTTGTGTATATACTATACAGGTGTCTGAAACTATAACACACATTGTTAGTTTATAAATGTTGAAGATTCGAAATCTTTACGTTGATGATAGAAGGCTTGCAATTAATTAATACAATGCACAAAATATGAAAGAAAAATTACCCAAATATCCTAAAACTAGAAATTGCCCCAGAAGGTGCAAAGAGACGTCAATAGGAGTGCTAAATTGAAAATTTGTATTTTGGTTTCAAATAATAATTGTAATATTAAATTTAAGTTGTTTAGTGTATTTGTATGGGTGTGCGTTTTCTTTCTTTCTAATTTATAATTTGCAACCATATGATTAAAAATACAATTTTCAACAAAAATTATGATTAAAAAAATTTCCCTAATTATTAAATTCTAATCCTAAAATGAAACCAATAAATTATTTTAAATAATTATTATTATTTTAATAACGACTTATCTATAAATTAATTTTTACACATTAAATACCACATGTCATACTATAAAACACATATATGTATTTTGATAACATATCTTTCAAAATAATTTTTATTCACATCACTCACATTTTATTTTACATGTTAAAATCCTCACCAATTTTTACCAAGAGTGATATTCTACTTTACATATTTGAAATCATTCCTAAATTGGATATTTTATGCCGCAAATAATTCTTAGGAAGATGCAACACATCAATTAGGTTTCAAATGTAGAGTGATATTCCAAAATTTGAGCAATGTTCAAGTGCATGGTATGAGGGAAAACTTAAAATGGGCAGCGCACTGACATAATAACAATTCCTTTTACCTTTATAAATAATTTTCCTTGCCTAGGGACCTAAATTTAGAGGGTTCCTCATAATTTTAAATTTATGTGAATATGAAATGCCTACTTAAGATTTGTTGTAGCTTTTCACAAATTTGGCACAAACTTAAGGGCGTGTTCAAAGCATAAATAGGGCAGATTTCAATTGAATTTATGTCTTGTGGGTATAAGAGGAAGCTTTGTGAAAAATACACTCTTCCTAAGAAGCCCTTTCCTAATTGCCTTGTGTTGGCCTTGTGCATTTTGTTAAGGGTATAAAGAATTGCATGTTCATAGGATTAGAGAAGAGGATTGGGGTTTCATAACAATTATGTCTCCTCCTGATAGGTCAAAGAAGTTATTATATTTGTTTCCATTTCGAATCCAAAGATAGCATTGAGAATCAGGTGAACGAACCAAAGATAAGAGACAATCTACCTACCTAATATATCAAGGATAATTTGGAAACTATTTTTCCCTTATGGCTTCTACAATACCAAGTTGCAACAATAAATAAATCCATCGACTTCAAGTTTATGTGCTTATAGAAACAAACACTTAGTATGAACGGGATACCTTATGGTGCCCCTCACGAGAAATGAGAATGGGGATCCTGAATATCTTCCATCCTTCAGGGAGAATGAATCGAATTCATAGGAAGGTTTCTAGCAAGAAGAGTAATCATGAAGCATCCAGTGATATAGACTAGATGTTTTGCTCGGATTTTTTTTAGAACTGTTATGTTTACTCATTGTATTTCAAAATGTATTGGAAATGGTACAAATGTTGTCTTCGGAACCTTTTTCTATCCCTACCATTGTGTATGTCAAGGAAAGAGAAATATTAACATAGATAAACAATATTGTAATCAATGTTAGTAAGAAAATCAGAGTAGTACATACTCCACATTACTATAATGTAAGTACATGTCATCCAAATTTTGTTTGTGTTATAAAATAATATTGTTGAAACATGATACTATTATCAGGTGGTTTACTCTAATTGGAAAGTAGACGCTTTGACATTCTTGATATTATTAAAAAATGAGAGAGTTGGGTATAAATTCAACTAGTAAAATGATATATAATGAGTATGTAAAGTAGGAATAAATACTTAAATAGTTTACTGACAATAGGGAACTAAAGATCCACTGACCTTCTTTTCTCAATTCATTCAATACTATATGAAATCCATAAGCACTGCTCATTGTACATAATTGTAGTGTCCTTGTCCTTTGTTTTAGTGAGAAACATGCAACAATTAAATTATGTGGGTATAAAACGAGGTTTATAAACTTGGAAACTACAGTCTATAGGGGTTGGGATATATGCGAAATTTCTTTGGATTGTTACACAATTATCAAATAGAGAAGATATTTCTCAAGTAACTGCAAAGAACTGAGATGAAAAAAAATGAGAGTTTTCAAAGTATTTTAAGCATAAAAAGTGGTAAGAATGGGTACAATAACATTCGTTCAAGAAGGTAAATGACAACTGAAAGGCAAAGGAGGATGAGGAGGTTGAGGAAGTTGATAGGAAAAGGGGGACATACCTAGCCCGGATGAGGAGGATAAGGAAACTGTTAGAATTCCTCTTGTGATGATGAGGTTCAACCAACCTTGTTCCAACCAACCAACCTCTTGAAAAAATCCTACAAAAATTCCTTTGGTGGCAACCAACCCTGCAAAAAAACCAACAAAAAATTAGCAAAACTGCAAAAAACCATAAAAAATGTGGAAAAAAAACAATTCATGCACATACGCAATCATTTCCTCCAGCAAACCAACAAGTTATCCAAAATAGCAGTGCTTGGCACAATAACAATAAAACACTAACAACGCAAAAAATTCTACAACAGCATCAGGGTCCTTATATATATAAACATTTTTTCAGTTGAATATATAGTTCGATCGAACTATTTTTTTGTTGATTTTTCAACTCTGGAAAAAAACCATTTAACTTTCAGGTGTTAATATAAACGACCAATTCTTCCGCCGAATTTTAGTATAATTGTTTGGCCGAATAAATATAGAAAATTCAACTGAAGAAAATTTTGGTTCGCCCAAAAAATTGAGATTGTGAATTCTTCAGGGGCATTTCTCACAAAAGTGTAACCCAACTTCATGTTTTCAACCCGATTCATTTATAAATAACTCATGCATGTCAGATCTGAGAGTTACCTAGTTGAGATTACAGTTCAGGGAAAATGTACTATCAGTTGTATAATCATCCAAATTGTACAGGTGGTGCATGCACTTAGAAGAAGGCCTATGAGGATTGCACTATTCCAATTGAGGAATTTCCCTAATTAATAGAGGATAATTCCCAAGGAAACAACGTAAGGAAATAGGGACTTGGGCAAGCAAGAAATTTGTTAAGTATTGGCCTAGGCTTATCTAAGAAGCAGTGAGATACATAGAAATAGTGTAGAGGTTGCTCGAGCTTGACCAAAGCATTGTAATCTTCTCATCTTTTTTGACTAATACAATATACATATAGTAAGGGTTTTTAGTTGTCAATTTCCCTAGGCAATCATTGTGTAATGTGTTTATTGAATTCTTTCTCTTGTATGCTTCGTGATTTTGCGATCGTTTAATTGTTTCCGCTGATGAGTAGAGTAGATTCAAGTCTATTGTTTTAGTAAAATACAATTAGCAGTGTGAATCTACAAGGAATTTCTACATGGTATTGGAGCATAAATCACTCTAGAAGAGGAGAATACGAGTTTGTCTTTTGCAGGTGAAATTAAATTTGCAGTATCATACTTTAGAGCTAGTAGGATGTCATTCTATGGATTGAGACTTGAATATTCCCTTGAGGGTTGTTAGAACTATAGTTTTTGGAAGGACATGATGGAAGTAGTTTTGAAAGATAACATGCTTAAGGAATTCACAGAAAAATATATTCCTAAACCTCCAACAACTGATGGTCAAGATCTGGAAGAGTGGAGAAAATGCATTACAAAGGTGAGAGGGATTATCATAGAAGGAGTTCAAAATGATATTATCTTGAATCTCCACAGTAAGGAGACTCCATATGCAATGTGGAAGGCCTTGGCAGACCTGTTTCAAAATAAAAGTGACCACATGAAGATGGCACTTAAGGACAAGATTAGAAAAAAATCAAGATGGAGAAGGGCAACACAATACTAAAGTACTTGACTGTTACCGGGAATAGTGTCCACTCGAAGCTACTATTCCCACTAAGAATGGTAGCTATCTTAGAAACAAACAAGTAAAGTCTACTTTCGCTTTCCTTTATGAAAATAAAATAGAGTGGAACAAAGGAGACCAACCTTAGTCTTGTGCTTGGTTTCCTTGTTTGATTCCTCTCCTTCCTGATAGATCTTTGTTGCTTCTTCTTCGTCTGCCCAGCTTCAAAGAGCACCTGTAGAATAAAAGCAACATACTACTATCAAAGAACAAAGATTTATATTCATAAATAACACAGGACCATATATGTGTTAACCATACAAATGCATATATAATCAAACATACAAGAATATGGAGGAAAACTTGAATAGCTTTATTAAGATCAAGAATAGAAAGAGGATTACAACCATATGTTCTGACCCAACATCATCCTCCAGCAAAAAAGCACTTCTTCACCTCAAGTAAAGCTTAGATCACCCAACACTATGAAGTTACACCAGAAAACCAACAACACTTCTCTACAAGATACAAGATTCTAGCCTCCAACTTCCAGATCTCTGGGATGAGAGATCCATATATAGATTTTTGCAAAGGTGTGAGTCAGCTCTGGGTTTTTGATTAGTGTCCTCTCTTTGATAGTTCTTGGTTTCACTTGGAGATTTCATTGATCTCTTACTCATCCTTGAGCAAATTCTGAGAGGCAAGTGTCATATGAGAAGTTTCTAGAAGATTCCTTGATCATCCACTTAGCAAACTGTCTCCACCACTTGTATATTCTTGTCCATCGCACCTTGTAGAAGGAATTTTCAATATGCATCACACCGCCTGTATGTATTAGGTGAGATGCATCGCACGCTCTACACTGGGCATTTAGTATGGTCTAGTTTTGACCATTTCTGAGCATTTTTTAGTGGAGAACTTCTAGGAGATGATGTAATCAGCTGCCTTGTTCCTTTAGGTAGTGAAGCAACACTTTTAGGGACTTAGGAGCCCTCAGTTTATGGAAATTTATGATTGGGGTTGCAGTGCCCAAAAATATCTATAACAGTTGCCCCCTAAAGCATGAGGTCGTTAATATTTTGATGTCGGGTGAAATGATTTACCATGAGGATCTGAAGTTTTTTCGAGCTGGGAGGCGACCTGTAATAAGATACAATACAATACATTATCTTCATAATATTTTTCATGATCTAGCTGAGGCGGGCATTCCCATTCTCAGCTTTATAAA
>APFE030502012.1:75060-109105 GCA_000404065.3 Pinus taeda
TATTATTGTTAGGTGGGTTGGGTTATATTGTGACTCCTTAGACTCCTATATATAGAAAGGAGGTTTTGTCATTTGAATCATCCAAGAATTGTTCATTTATGTAATGTAAAGGAGGTTTCCCCCTCGAAGAGGCTGAATTCTAAGGTGTTGATCTATCTTTTCTATCTTTTCTTGAGCTAGTTTCATAACAGTTTTCTTCCCAATTTTCCCTAGTTATTGCTGACCAGTACCTCTTTATTTTTGTCAATATTGAGGAGGATAACATATGCTTGTTCTATGATCTTCCCTTTGGGTGAACCTGTTGCTATATTTTAACGAGCCTAGTGACAGTGAAACTCATTCTTGTCCATTTGGACGAGTTTGTTGCTATTCGGTTTTAATGAGTTTAACGACAAAGATAACTCGGTCCTTTTCAATTTTAGAGAGTCTAAAAGGGATGGAAAGGAAACTCCAAACATTCTTTTTCGTCATATAATCCCTTAAGTCTGAAAAAGTGTAAAATAATACGAAAGGGATGAATACTCTGTAATTTTAACGAGCTGAACAAGACAAGCACTCAATCTTTTTGTGTAATGATCCCTCAAGTCCAAAAAGATTAAAATCTAGAGGAGGGATAGCACTTCTGATGAATTTTACGAGCCAGAGAGGCTAATCACTTGGCAATATTTTCATCTTTTACGAGTCAGTTGAAAAGAGCTTAAAGGAGACTCGTTTTTTGAGGAACGATTGATGATTTCGGGTAGCAGCTGATTCCAGGTAAGGTTTGGAATTTTCCAATCACGGTAGTGTCACAAGGATGGCTAATAGAATCACTCTTCCCAGATGTTCCTCAAAAGGGTAAACAATCAAATGGAGGTGAATGATCGGCTAAAAAACATAGTGGAGGTGATGATGAGAACACGACCAAGGCTCAAAAGCTGATGATAATGCATTCACAATGGTTATTTACCGGAAAATTGGTTCATTTTTTAATGAGCTTAAAATCTGGGGGAAACATTTGCTCATTGCTTATGTTTATCTTTTAACGAGCTTGAATTCCATGTTAAAACTACTCGTGGCGGGTTTATTTTTTAACAAGCTTGAACCCTGCGGTAACACCACTCATGATAAGTTTGCATGCCCCCAGCATAATAACGCAAATCGAGGTGCATGCCCCCCAAGCTTCATTGCATTCAACTCGGTGGTTGGAATGAAGGTTTACCTTCGAGATCTTTGAAAGACTCGATTTGGAAAGGGAATTGTTTCATTTTCTAATGAGTTCGACATAGTAAAAGAACTATCCTCATGGCGACCTTTGATCACAACCCATAAGGGGTTATGAAGGAAAGATCTGGTTCCAATGCCCCTAGTACATAATGTCGAACATCACTGAATTGATCATCAGATGATCCATACTATCAAAATATTCTGAGTTCTTCTTCATTTTTGTTGATGTAGAAGATCTCATGGGACAGGTTTCCATTGTGGCCACTTCTGCTAGCTTACTCAAAGGCGGAAGGGCAAAAGTCCCCATTAAGGAAGGGTCTTTTAGGAGACCTATCCGATATTTTGAAGGGACTGAGAGCTTCCGTGGATCATCGGAATGCTTCCCGTAACTTGTGAACTGTTGGGGAGAAATGTTTGTTGGTTGACGATTGTGATTCCTCCTTGGAAGGGAAATGCAATCTTTTTGAAGTACACCGACACAACGGCAACCATAGCATATATCCAGGGCCTTCCCAGTAGGATGTTGTAATCGAGGTTTTCATCGATAACTTCAACATCAATTTCTACTGTTTTTCCCCCCAGTTCGACTTGCAAGTTACTTAAAATCCCATATGGAGTGTATGTTCGCCCATCAAATGATTTTAACGTCGTTGACGATCGCGACAAGGGTGGTGAGCCTAAATTTTTCTAGCAACTCATTGACATAATACATGTAGATTCCCCCTCATCAATAATTGTTCGATGAACAGTTTTGTTGAGGGCTTTCACTTGAATAAGGAAAGCTAGTTGAGCTGCTAACTGAGGGTCATATCCTTTGTGATCAAAGGCCACAAGATTGGAATCCACTGGGTCAATCCCACCTATCGCTGATAATAAAGCCTACTTTTGGGAGGGGCAATTTTGTAGTACCTCAAGTGTCGACATAGCAGACGGGGATTGGACCAGATCCTCCACTATATTATAATGTTGTGCTGCTCTGGCACGAGGATTAAATGTCGATTTGTGTACTAGTCCCTTTGGCAGCTTTATCATTAGCTCAGGAATGATGGGTGGCACAACTTCGATCGAAGTTTTTGTCGAACTACTAGGTTGATCTGTAGCCTTGTTGTTCGACATCTATGGATTTCCATAATCTTTCTTCCTTGTCGATATCAAAGCATCATTTTGTTGTTTTGAAATGGACAACGTAAGCACTCAGGACGGGGAAGCATTGTCGCTAGCAACCAGATTTGTTCCTGGGTTTGGAAATGGATCAGTCAATACCACTGAGGTTTTTGAATTCTTGAAGAACTTTCTAAGCTCAGCCTTATATAGACAATCTCTTGTCCGATGATCCTCATCGCATATCTGACACCCTAAAGGAGGTTTCCTTTGCCCAGAAGGGTTTGCAGAATGTTTTTTAGGAGATGACTCCTCTTGTTTCTTCTTTTTCCCTTTCTTTTTATTCTTGCCTCCTGCTTGCTTTCGTTCTTTGGGTTTGTCAGTTGACATGGCATTAACCTCTGAGGCAAGAAGTTTGTCATTTGCATTTTGACTAGAAACCATACAGGCTTTCTTTGACGTAGCCTTTATGGTTTTTGTGCTAGTCGTACCTATCACGCCATTGCCGGCATGAGAGTCTTTGTTTGATTTAGGAGGGGGAGGAATGGCAAACTCCGGTCTAGGAGCATCAGGGATTTTATAGTAGAGTGTGCCAAACTGAGTATAGATCAAGTCTAGATATTGTGCACGAGAAATAACTTGCTCTTCAGTGACGACTCCTCCCTTTGCCAGATCTTCTGTAATAGAAGGTAATAATGACTTAATAAACCATTCAGCCAACCGCTGATCAGGAACATATGTTTTTACCATTCTATGACGACATTGCCACTCATGAATATGATCGGATATGTGAGTGGCTGTCGTTTGTTTGAAATTGGTAAGAAGCTCTGTTCCCGTTTCGTACCTTATGGGTAACTGAAAATGGGTTAAAAATGTTGTGGCTAGGGTACTGAAGTTATCAAACGAAGATCTAGGCAATTCGATATACCATTTTGCTGTTAGACCAGTTAACGTTCACTAAAAAAGACGAGGCCTGATCGAATCATCATTGAGAGTGTTTGATGAACACCACATATGAAAGGTCATCACATGATTCGATGGGTATTCACCTGGATTTCCATTAAATTAAGGAATATCTGATAGAAGTTTATGAGGAATCTTCGGCCCCTAAGGGGCATAAGCAATTGAATCATTCGTCAGCCGGTTTAGATCTGGTAATTCTAGAGTTGCTGCAAAGGGAAACTGTTGATTCAGGTTAGTCAAAGCATACCCAAGATAAGATGGAATTGCCTGAGCATTGGGCCTTTGCATACCAGCATAATCTATTTGATGCTGGTAACTTTGATAAGGTTGATGGGCATAACCATTATAGTATGGTTGTTGATAACCGCTTTGGAAATGCGGTTGCCCATTACTTACAAAGACTTGTTGTTGAGGTCCCTGATATGTTTGCTGGAATTGTGGTTGTTGATATTGAACCAACCATGGTTGTTGGACCATTTGCTGTTGTCCAATACTGGATGATTGACCAAGATGAGGAGTCATAGTACCTGTTTGAGCCTGAGTCACTCCAGATAAGGAGGCACTAGCCTGAGGTTGTGATTGAATCGCTGAGACAAGAGGTTGTTGTATTGCAACCTGAGAAACTTGGGGTTGACATACAACAGGTAGCGCTTGTACTTGCGATGCAGTCACCATAGTAGGTATAGTGGGAATATTTGACACAGGGTGGACTGGTTGCATTGAATATACAACCCTTGGTTGCTGAGGCAGTGTTGGTACCCAATCGCTGGATGTAATTCCAGTTTGACCTGAACTTTCTTGTAAACTCCCATATGGTTGTTCTCTAGGAGGGAACAATGAAAAGGCATACTGCCCCCCATATGGTGGAAATCTAGTAGTTAAAGGGTATATTAGCCTTTGAAGACACATTGGATCAATTTGTTGAGTTTCAACATTAGAAATACCAGATGAGAATCCGGATGAAGAAATAGGAACTGAACATGTCGTCGAAACAGTCCCTGATTGGAATCTGGCTTGTTGTTGATAACTTGTCGGGACAGATGGTACACTAGCGAACATTGTTGGAGTAGTAGTAGGAGGTTCTGTTGTTGCTGCATCAGATGACACAGTCCTGGATGTCAACGGTTGTTCAGACATATTTAGTCTATCCAAAATATTTCCTAGCGATTCTACAGGAACTTGCGATGAAGGGAGACTAAATTCTAAGACCAACGAGGGAACAGTGACGTTATTCTGATTAAAATAAATTTTAGATGCTTTGACAAAACTTGTTTTTTTCATTTTTTAAGAGTCGAGAAAAAACAAAAGATGACTCTAGTCGCCTTCGATTTTTAATGAGCCTGAAGTGACAAGTGCTCAGATGGACCTTTTCCTTTAAGGAGTCTGAAAAAGGAACGAAAGAGACTTCTCTAGAAATCTAGGTAGAGGGATTACCAAACCAATCGCAAAAATGCATAATAATTTTTACAGTACGACAGTCAATCTTCCCGAATGCTATGTTCAGTGCATTACGATTGATAGGGCGGTAGACATGGCTTCCTAAGGATAAAGGATGCAGCCTATTGTGGTCTCCCAATATATACTCGACGATACATGGGAGCACAAGTCCGTACTGGCACTTGCCATCTCAGAGTGGAGGAATCACCCAACCAACAATGAAAACAATAGTTACCAGGTTTTACGATGGCAGAATACGTCTCTAGCCTAGACCTCTAGATGTTGTGCGTTAGGTTCCAAAGCATTGTTAGATTCATTAAATTTATTTTAAGTTGATCTTGTTTAAAAATCTGCCTTTCAGGTTCACCGCGTGATGTGTATACAATTCCTAAAATGCAGTCTAAGATGATAAACAACTATTTAATCTTCTTTTGGCAATGAAAATCCTAGCTACTAAGGAAACAAAGTTGAGAGTCTTTCAACAAAGAGCACAGAGCACACACTAAATGCATTGTCCTAAATCAAACCAAGCAGTCTAAATGCAAATGCACATGCATGTATTTGTTTTCAACGTTCTTAATGTATGAATGACAATAAGAAAGCTAAGTGCAAATCTGAATTATTTTCAAAGCGACAATACTTAACAAATTTCTTTTCAAAATGAAGTGAAGATAAGGGAGACACTTTGTGATTTCGAAATGAAAATTGCTTTTTGACACTTTAAAAACTACTAATTCAAATCATATACAAGAGTAACCGTATAATCGACTATCAAGAACAATGGGATTCTCTTCTATAACTGAAAACGATAACTACGACACTTACAGATTTAGAAACGACAGTTCAACTATGCTACTTCTTTGCAAAAGAGAACTAAAAATGGCCCACAATACATAAAAAAGCTTAGAGTTCTTTTCACAATAGAGGCGGAATAATGTAAGAGAAGGGGGTTTTCATAGAGATATACTGACCATAGACATCAAAACTCCTGAATAGAACTGAAAATAGTGAAGACAAAACCAAAGTCTAAAGGTAAAGTTAACCTTCCCTGACCATCACACCTGTCACACAGTGGATTCAGTATGCAGCGCACCTGCTGCACACGGGAAGTGCAATGCATATAGACTACCTTGAAGGCAGGGTGCGATGGTACCAATGCGAGACTTTTAACGAGTTTTTGTTCACAATTTGCAATTCAGTTCAGGGATTTAGGCTGAGTAAGTGATGTTCAGTAAATGTAAATCACAGGGGTTGATCTAAGGAGGTTACTAGAGCCACCACTTAGGGAAATTAGAACGTTTGCAGATCTATTTTTTAATTCATAAACAAAACCCAGAGATAGACTAAAGCAGCATTGATCTACTTTTCATTTTTATAACAAATGCAGTTCGAAGGCTAGCTGGCTTGACTTCAGGCTCCGTCTATAAGTTTATAAAATAAACAAAGATAGACTAACAAACAATCTATTCGCTCCCCAGCGGAGTCGCCATTTTGTTACCGGGAATAGTGTCCACTTGGAGCTGCTATTCCCACTAAGACTGGTACCTATCTTAGAAACAAACAAGTAAATTCTACTTTCGCTTTCCTTTATGAAAATAGATAAGAGTGGAACAAAGGAGACCAACCTTAGTCTTGCGCTTGGTTTCCATGTTTGATTCCTCTCCTTCCTGATAGATCTTTTCCACTTCTTCTTCGTCTGCCCGGCTTCAAAGAGCACCTGAAGAATCAAAGCAACATACTACTATCGAAGAACAGAGATCTATATTCATAAATAACACAGGACCAGATATGTTAACCATACAATTTCATATATAATCAAACATACAAGAATATGGAGGAAAACTTGAATAGCTTTATTAAGATCAAGAATAGCAAGAGGATTATAAGCATATGTTTTGACCCAGCATCATCCTCCAGCAAGAAAGCCCTTCTTCACCTCAAGTAAAGCTTAGATCACCCAACACTATGAAGTTACACCAGAAAACCAACAACACTTCTACAAGATACAAGATTCCAGCCTCCAACCTCCAGATCTCTGGGATGAGAGATCCATATATATATTTTTGCAAAGGTGTGAGTCAGCTCTGGGTTTTTTATTAATGTCCTCTCTCTGATAGTTCTTGGTTCCACTTGGAGATTTCATTGATATCTTACTCATCCTTGAGCGAATTCTGAGAGGAAAGTGTCATATGAGAAGTTTCTAGAAGATTCCTTGATCATCCACTTAGGAAACTATCTCCTCCACTTGTCTATTCTCATCCATCGCGCCTTGTAGAAGGAATTTTCGGTATGCATCACACCTCCAGTGTGTATTAGGTGAGATGATCGCACCCTCTGCACTGGGCATTCAGTATGGTCCATTTTTGACCATTTCTGAGCAGTTTTTAGTGGAAAACTTCTGGGAGATGGTGTAATCAACTGACCTTGTTCCTTTAGGTAGTGAAGAAACACTTTTAGGGACTTAGGATTCCTCAGTTTATGGACATTTATGATTGGGGTTGCAGTGCCCAAAAATGTCTATAACATTGACCAAGTTCACCCAATGTTGAGATGAGCATGGAAGTGTTGCTGTTACAGTTGTTGAAGATGATCTAGCCAGCCTAACACTTATAGGCCTTTCTAAGAGATAACACAACTACAAACATTTGGTAAATGAGAGGGAGAAGCTATGGTCAGAGTGGGATAATTTGTGGTCCAGCTTGGTACAAGAAGAGATTGAGTGGAACACCAGAGATGGGACCTCATCCAAAGAAGTGGAAGAGGATATTACATAGTCAGCAAATAAAAGAAAGCCAAGGGAAAGAAGAAAGACTTGTGCAACATCAAGTTTTTTCACTGTCACAAGTTTGGGCATAATGTCACAAAATGTCCACATAAGAAAGCAAGCTAGAAAGAGCTTGTAGTAGCAGCAATAGGTGAAATTATAGCTTCACAATTTGAACTTGATTTTACTCTCATTTCATGCATGGAAGGCACAATAATGGGAAGCATGTGGTATCTCAATAGTGGTGCCTCGTTCCATATGACGAGGAATAGAGTTCTTTTTTAGTGACTTGGAGGATAAATACTTGAAGCAGAACATTGAGTTTGTAGATAATGGAAGGTATAACGTGACCGGTATTAATACAGTTATGTTTTAGAGGGATTATGGCTCCCCTCTCTAACTCAGAGATATGTTCTTTGTTCTTGGATTAAAGAAGAATATTGTTTCTGTCACGATATTGGAAGACCATGGCTACAATGTGATATTTAGCAAAGAAAAGGTTTTCCTTAGATGCGTCATCACAGGACAAGTGAAGTAGATCGGTGTGTGAGTTAAGAACACGTATGCACCTGAGGTACAAGATGCATGCAAAGCCTTGAGGAGCAAGGAAAAGGTTAGATACATGGTGGTTGAGAGGGATCATGTTATACCTCTCAACATGTAGCCTCAGAAGTAGCCTCAACAAGTTGTGTAGTAGCCACAATTGGAGAAGAAGAGAGGAGGCCAAGTGGAGACTTCCACTCAAGTAGGGACCCCTAGTAGGGGGGAATTTTGAGCCAAGTGGGTAGAGGGAGCACATGCAGCCATACCTCTAGGTAAGAGGTGGGGTGATGTGAAGTAATAGTCCGAAGAATGCAAAAATTTGGGCAGGGTCCATTGAGGTATTTTTTTCCTCATGGATCATTACCATGCTACGGGGGCCATATTGAGTAGTAGGAGGATCAATGTTAATCAAATATTGAGGCGTGTAGAGCAGTGTTTGTTGAAAAGTGTAACTGGGCCTGGTCTTCATAATGACATGCAATTGTGATGATGTAATAAGAGGAAATCAAATTATTTTTGTAAACCTTGCTTCATGGGATTCATGAGAAAGTGATTTTATTTTAGATGGATCCCATTGAGAGCCTTAAGATTTGTAATTAAGAATCAATTTCATGTATAAAGGGCCCTTCTTAAGAATATGTAAAAAGTATATGAGTCTATGTCTATGTCTAAATAGCTTCCAGTGATAGGCACAATCCTCCTCCTCATGCTGGATTCAAGTAGGAATAATATATCATGTCAACTCATAGTTATAGGGACACATATCTTCAATAGATCATCTTGCCTCATTATGGAAGAAAACTACTATATATATACCTAGGAAGGATATTCACATTAGGATACAGAAAATCGTATCTGTCTCTAAGATTTTCGCATAACAATTACAGTGAAGAAGTCTGATCTTACTCTGAAATTTGGATGGGAAATCATAGTGAATAGTTCGTGGATCTTTCTGAAGTTTTGGATGAATAGTGGTTGTCACAAAGTTCAGATCTCCACAGAAGAATAAGTTTGATCTCTCTGAAATTTGAGTCATAGTCACAGTGAAAGAAAGGAGTCTAGTTCAATGTCAAGATACATAAGAAACTTAGATCAATGATGAAGGAACAATGAGGAAATGTTTAGGGCTTATCACAAAAACATGAGTTTGTATGTTTCAGGAGAAGTCTTGATGCTAAAGTAGAGATACATATTTTGGATAAGGGTACATATAAGCTACAATATGGAGTTATATTGGAGACCACAACTCGGTAAAAGATATAGTACAGTGGAAATAATTTTTTCTATGCTTCGGTGCTACTATAGCTCAATATTATACAGTGAGAAATTATATATAGTAATATAGAGAAAGGGTTATATTCAGAAAAGAGATCTCTGTGTCATGTTAGTGAAAAAGTTTTGGTAACGATGGTATCTCATAGCTAAGGAGGTCAAAAAGGAAGAGAAGTGAGAATGAAGAAAAGAAAAGAAGATTGACATTCAAGTGAACTTGTGTCTTAGTCTTGGAGGGGCTAATAGGTCAAGGGTCTTGGTCTTTGCCTTCGTTAATTGGAATCTCTACAAGAAGAATCTGTGTAGGTTTTCCTCTCAAAGAACAATAGATTTTGGCCCTGGCTTATAGCCTACATGATGTGCCTCTTGTGTAGTTATGTTCATGCATTGGTTACTATTTTATGGAGAATAAATATAATAATCTAATGTTAAGAAGATCCTAATCTAAATAAGTAAAAAGCATTCATAATCAATCAGTAATGGAAGAGAAATCAACTATCACTAATGCCCTAGATTTCCAAATTCCAAACATGGTATGAGGGCTAAGGTGTTGAATTCAAAGGAAGGGCGTCCAATCAAAGAGACATTCAAGGATCAAGTTTCAAGGAAGGAATCAAAGCAAGTTGAAGACTATCAAAGAAAAATATCAAGATCTACATTTAAGAATCAAACCCCATATCGAAGAAGCAGTCTATAAACAACAAGAGCTTTTGTTTTATAGTTATCATCGAACCACAAAGAACCTCACCAAGTTGTATACAAGGAAATATAGCTCGAAGGACTTTAAAAGTTGAAGATCACATCATCTTGGAGAATTTTGAAACCCTATAAGCATTTCCGATCTACACTACAAGAGAATTCGAAGTATATTGAAGGAAAGAAGGCATTGTCATCATCTTCAAGGTTATAAAGCAAGCAAGAATCTTCTTCTTATCCTTGAAGAAGTTATCCGAAGAAGTAGAAAATCATCCTCATCAAAAGAAGAAACCTTCTCTATTGAAGAAAGGTTTTTTTTTTTTTTTTTTCAATTGGAAGAATATCATCCAAGAGGGAGCACTAATACATCTTCTTCAACCATCATCAAAGTTATCAAGTAGAATATTTCAACTTCACTTGTCAAATAAGTATCTTTCACTTTTTAATTAAATTTTCTAAAACAACTTCATGATTGCAAGGAGATCTATAAGCTGGCCATGTCATCAAAATTCCTTGCATGAAAAAGGAGGATAGACATAGTCCTCTAAGAAGTTGAAGTGATTGAATATATCAAAAGGTCTCCTCTAAATTCATGGAAAGGATACTTATGAAATATTCCCTCATATAGAAATATTGGAGACATCAAAGAGATAATCTCGTAAGAATACTCTTTGAAGATGTGAAATTTAAGGTATGAAAGAATGAAGGGATATTTTCATAAAGATCTCAACTTGATGTTTGAGAGAGATGATAAGAATAAAACCATCATTGATTAACACTAGTTGATGGACAAGGTAACAGATATCTGTGAGGATAAGAAAGTTACTTGAAAAAGTGTTGAAGGATCAAATGAAGGGACTCATACACTTTGTTGAAAGAAAAGAAGAACACAACTAAGATTCATTGCTATGAACATTACATGAACAATTTTCCTTAGCTTAAGAACGAAAATAACAAGAAGGATAGAGAAAAAGTTCATTTCATCGAAGAAGTGAAGGAAGCTGAAAGATGGAAATCCAAGGAAGAGAAACATTAGAAGTAAGAGATTGTGACATCACCATAAGGGAACATGAAGGGTCGATGGAAAAAAATCTATGGTAGTCAAATTTGGAGGATATAGATCTTGGTGACCTCAATAGAAGATCAAAGGAAGAAGTCATCGAGGACAAGTCTCATCATACATTAGTTTAAAAGGGAAACATTTTCTGAATAAGGATATGCGAGATGGAATCCTCATTGGAGGATTCACTGATCTAGAGAGGAAGTGAGTGTTTCATCAAGAACTCCAACTTGTAGAGTTCATGGGATGATTGTATGATGACATGAGAGATAAAGAAGATGAATGGGTTGAAGATAATTTCAATCAAGGAAGATGCTAAAAGAAGCCTAGATGACTTAAAGGTAAATAAGGTATGTATGTGTGTATTTAATATTTTAATGTCATGTCGTATGGTTATAGGTAACTAGGATCACTACTTCTATTTTGAGAAGAATTATCAAAGGAAAGGAATCTCTTCCTATGAAAGAATATTGGAAGGCATGAGTCGCACTAGATGAAATTAACATAATATTTCCTCACATGAAGTATGAGGTGGTTGACTATGATTGGGGAACTCTGATTGGAAGCCCCTGGGAATGAAGTGTGTGAAAATGTAGGAAGAGATTGTGATAATATGGAACAAAGGTAGAAGGCATTCAACATCTGAAGTCCAAGACTATTTGACTATAAGATTTCTGGAAAGATGTAAAGACTTTGATGAAAGTAAGGAAAATATAGAGACCACTGACATTGAACATCTATGGGAGATGTGTCAATATGCATGGAGTATGTTAATACTTACAGGGAAATGTCATGGTGAAATATCATCACAAAGGTAAATATGATTTGAAGTGTTCAAGGATTATATTTGAACTAACATCCTGTTGGGCTTATGTAGTATTGTCAAAGGGAAGATATTTGAATGACTTCCAAGAAGACCATACAGAATTATGTAATGTCCTTTTGAGAAATATGGCATGAAAACAGAATGAAATGAAGCAAATCGAGATGGAAAATATGATAGATCACTTTCTGATGAGTTAAGGACATGACTAGATCATGGATAAAAGTGATGGATGATCTTTGCCCTATATATAGAGTCCCAAAAGTTGAAGACTCAAATAAATTCATGACATTGAAGAAATGGGATCTTCATGCACCTGATTGTTTTAAGATATGCACATGAAGAGCTACTACAGGTCCCTTGTTAAGAGGGAGCCTGAGAAGAAGTTTCTTTCTTGGAAGAAACTCAGAAATTCCTAAGCTCGAAGCTTAAGTACATTCCTTTGTGATAGGAATGAGTACATTACTTTAATGGAATAAGACCTCCTCGTATAAGAAGGATCGATAGAAATGTTGTTCTCTGCTTCACCTGAGAAGAGAGAATGTAGGATTGTAATCATTTGGCATCTGATGCTCTTGTGGGATAAGATAGGGAATCCCATGAAAGAGTAGTCATGGAGGACCAATATTCTTTTGGGGACTGGAGAGTCCAAGAAAAGAATAGTTGTTATGAAGCATATCCTAAGAGAACATGGGTGGGGTATGTTATGAGAGAGACAATGATGATTATGCCTATAAATCATTGGTCTCGCCAACATTGGGATCAATATCTTGTGGCGGGATGGAGCTATTAGCCAAGGACTTTCTATATAACAATGTTGGTTGATATGACGTTATACAAATGAGCTAAACATCTAAATTATTCCTATGAAAATTTCTTCATATTGAGAATAACCAAGTACCATTACGAATGCCTCCTTAGTTAAGGGGGAGAGTTGAAAAGTGTAACTAGGTTTGGTCTTCATAATGACATGTAATTGTGGTGATGTAATAAGAGGAAATAAAATTAATTTTGTAAGCCTTGCTTCATTGGTTTCATGAGCAAGTGATTTTGTTTTAGATGGTTCTCATTGAGATCCTTAGGATTTGTTATTAAGAATTAATGCCATGTATGAAGGGATCTTCTTGAGCATATGTAAAAACTATAGGAGTCTATTTGTATGTCTAAATAGCCCTCCAATGACAAGCACACTCCTCCTCCTCATGTCGGCTTCAAGTAAGAATAATAACTCATACCGGCTCATAGATAAAGGGACACATCTCTTCAATAGATCATGTTGGATTATTATGGAAACAAAGTACTATATATACCCAGGAAGGCTCTTCGCATTAGGATACAGAAAATCAGACCGTCACTGAGGTTTTTGCATAGCAATTACAGTGAAGAAGTTTGATATTAAAGTGAAATTCGGATGGGCAATCCCAATCAAAAGCTCATGGATATCTCTAAAGTTTTAGATGAATATTGGCAGTCATCAAGTTTGGATCTCCACAGAAGAACATGTTTGATCTCTCTGAAATTTGAGTCACAGTCACAGTGACAAGAAAGGAGTCTAGTTCGATGTCAAGATACATAAGGAACTCAGATCAATGATGAAGGAACATTGAGGAAATGCTTACGGGTTATCATAGAAACATGAGTTTGTATGTATGAGGAAAAGTGTTATTGCTAAAGCAGAGATACATAATTTTGATAACGGTACATATAAGCTACAATATGCTACTATATTGGAGACCACAACTCGGTAAAGGATACAACACTATGAAAACGATTTGTGCTATGCTTCAGTGCTAGTATAGTTCGATATTATACAGTGAGAAAGTCTATACATTGCCACAGATAAAGGGTCATAGTCAACAAAGAGATCTAAGTGCCATGTGAGTGGCAAAGTCTCGCTAATGATGGTATCTCGTTGCTAAGGAGGTTGAAGAGGAAGAGAAGTTAGAACAAAGAAAAGAATAGAAGATTGATAGTAGAGCGAACTTGTGTCTTGGTCTTGGAGGGTATAATAGTTCAAGGGTCTTGGTCCTAGAATTTGTCAATTGGAATATCTATAAGAATAATTTGTGCAGGTTTTCCTCTCAAAGAGTGAGACTTTTTGGCCCTGGATTATAGCCTACATGATGTGTCTCTTGTGTATTTATGTTCATGCATTGGTTACTGTTTGATGAAGAAGAACTATTGGTGTGATGGGCCCTAACCCAAGTTCAACATTAATTAGCCAAGAAAATCCCTACACTACTAGCCCTTTCGGCATCAATCCATGGAGCGCGAACTGAAGTCTCACCTGAAGCAGTATGGGGGGATGCACGAACCAAGTTTTCGTACCAAAATATGGTAGTGATGTCGTTTTATACCCTAAATCTTCCTTCAAATTGGTTGATAAGCCTTTTATGGCTTATCAATATACTCCTCTTTAGTCATCCTCTAGACCTCCGAGAAGGTCTACGATTGTCCTTCACATATCCTAGATAGGCGGATCTGACACTTACGCACCTCTATAATTACTCTTACTTCTATATTTACCCAAATTAGCTTAAGTATCTCATAGCTTCAATATGAATTAAGATGATATTCACCTAAATAGATATTCTTACTTGCATTCATATAACTAAGCAAAACATATGGATTCACGCATCAATACAGCATTAAAACATAAACCCATTATTCATCATACCATAGTCATATGAATTTATAACATAAACCCATTATTCATCATACCATAGTCATATGAATTTATAATAGAGGTAAAATAGATCATACAGAGATAATTCCAGAATAATTCTCTTTATTGATCCTCAGGTCTTCTTTACAGACTCTTATCGCCCTATGCACACAATTTCAGGGGTCTGTGCACTCAGCTGCAGACTTCTACCCTAGGCCTTTGCACACACAGCTGCAATTCCTCTTTCATACACTAAGACTCTTCACCCTTAGCTCTCACAGTCCCATTACATCCATTAATCATTCAAAAACATACAAAGACTGAACTGCCTTATACTCTTCTAAGACTTCCCTTTTTAGACAATCCCATGGTTCACGGACCATGGTAGATCTCCTAAAGCCGACATGACTTACAAAAGCTAATGGCAGAAACTCTTTATGACACTTTACATTTTCGTGCTCCATGAACACAAAATGCAGAGACTTTAGACTTTTTTATATAAAAACTTGGGCTTTCTGCCCCAAAACTTGGGCTTTTAACCCCAAAAATGACTGTAGGGGACTTGTTCCCAACAAGCCCCCAACACAAATATGGTGACTCGCCCTTGGTTCACTCTGTTGGCATGAATATCTTATTGCAAAGGCCTCCTAGCTCCACTTGTACCACTGCAACTTTGGCGACAAACTACGTCGTCTTTGCTTAACCTACTCCACCAGCTGCTCCAGTGCTGGTCTTATGCTATCGGCCTTGATTTTCTGCTGTGTTTCATGTAGGCTAGGCAATTTTCCCTCAATGGTGGCAGTGAGAACATAGGCCTCATCCAACCAAGGCACCAATCTGGCCTTCAGTACTGTCTCTTTTAGCTGTGCTGCATCCACCTATTCCTTTAGTCTTTTTGCTTCCTACAGCTTGGCCAACCTCTGTGTGATGGAAACAGTGCGTGTTGTCACTATGACCTCGTCGTACTACTGCTATAATTCTCTTGCCTCTGTTTCTAACCTCTGTGGGTTGGGATCTTCCTGCAGATTGGTAAGTACCTCTAGCAACTACTCAAAGCGGCGGTGCAATCTATGACTATGACGTCTACTGCAGCAACTGCATCCTTAATATCTACCTCGCGCTACTCTATGACCTCTAGTGGAGTTGAAGGCTGGGCCTTCAACTCAAGTGATGTGATCTTAAGGTTCAACTCAAACTGAAACATGGTCAACTCTATATTTGCATCGTGCACACCTGCAGAGATCTTCCAAATTTTTGTCTCCAACGGTGCTTCTTCTGGGATATGCAGCTCCAGAACGGTTCTGCATGCTTCAGCGACTACTACCGCAGTGTGCTCATTCTTTTGTTGCACCTTCTTCCATGTGTCAATTGCTGAAGTCTTCTCAATGAATATCTGCACATTTTTCACCTTTTATTTGTTGATCACACTCAGCGCGCCCTGTTGTCGAGCCTGAAGTTCTGTGATCACACCTGCCTGCAATGGGTGAAGGGCTTCACTTGGAAGCATGGCCAAGTTCAACCCAACCTTCTTGAGAGAACTGACCCAACCTTCTTGAGAGCACTGACAGTAGCCCTATCAGCTTCTGCTTCTACAATAAAAGCTCCATACGATAGTGCAACAGCCCGGGGATCCAAGGAGTGAACCATGTCCGCTGCTTCAGAAGTTCATGGCGCCAAAATAGTCAACATCGCACTGCCCCACCCTACAATGGTCTGCAATTGAGTAGTTTGGATCTGCAACTCACACAGACCCATCTGAATGGCAACCAAGGCCTGCCTCTACTGCTGTAGCAGCCTCGTAGTCACATTCGGTACTTTATCTCCGATGTCATCCAAGTCACCTTTTGTCAAGGTGATCAGGTCGAGCGATGATTTACTGGCCTTGGACTTCTTCCATGGCCCTTATTTTTCTTGTTCCCGAGTACGCTTTATCTAGAACGGAGTACTCTCCTAGTCTCCACCACCTTGTTCCAATTGCTAATCATCATCCTCTATCTGCGACGAAGGGGATCTCTAACTTTTGTCAAAGTAGCACTCTTACTCCCCTTCCTTCTCTCCGGCCTACTGCTTTGCAGCTTTCTCTGCTCTGGGTTTTTCCTCAGCCTCTTTTTTCCTCCTTTCAGCCAGATGCTGCACCTTCAACCGGGCCTCCGCCTTCTTTTGCCTTTCTGCGAACTTACTAGACCCAACTGATAAATCTAAGGTCATTCGCCACTCTGCTGGCCAATGCTCAAGGATCACTGCGATTGCATCATCTGTCACAAGGTATGGGAGATCATGCCACTTCTTCTCAGGGTCCTTCTGTGCCCACATGGAGACACAGTGGAAGTCCGCTTTGAACTCCACATATCTCAACAACTGCTCGAAGACAGTTGGTGAGAGTCATGGCTTGTGGTTTATCACGGAGCAGATGCTTGCCTCCATCAGCACCCAAAATATCTTACTATCATTGACCCTCTTGACATCCTTTATGGCCCAGAGCAAAGCAAACTTCATTGTTTCTGGCAGATCTGACATGATTGGAGGAAACTGACTATCCTTTGGTAATTCCCATGCGACCAGTACAATTGATATCAGAAGCCATTCATAATGGAAGGTCTTACTCTAATCTTGTGCTTCTCTGCAGTTTGCATGGAAATTGTTGCAAAGGTAGCATGCCTAATTTAATTTTATGCCCTCCACACATTAGGCCACTAACACACAACTGGTGCCAGCACTTCATCTGCATGACACTTCCTTATTATTTTCCCATCCAGGATCTGGGTGTCTACCTTAACCGCAGGGCCAGTTATGCTAGAAATTGAGTATCCACGTGATTTATTCACAAGCTTAAACTTTTCCTTCATTCTCTTGGTGAGGTCGCACTCGCCCATCTTTCTACCAAATTCCTTGGCTGGATTCATCCCTGAGTGCGGTAGCAATGTGATCCTATGGATCAGCATATCAGTGATTGGTATCGGTTCTCCAAACCATAGGCACCTGTCGTGCACCAAGCATAACAATTGTTTGATCACTACCAAAGTTATGGGTGCATGATTGTAATGTGGCACCCATAGAAGGTTCAATAGTCTTGCCTTGTCCACCCCAATAATCCACTTTCTCAACTTTAGCGCAGTCACACCAGAATCTTTATAGAAGACACAGGTCATAAATGTAACAGTCGCCAAGTGGGGGAACCACTCAGCATCTTCCAAGTCCCAATCCTCTAACTTTAGGTGTGGCATGTGCACCAAGCGTGGAACTTTGAATGTGATCTGGTTTGGTAGCAACGGTGTGTTAAATAAAAATTTTCCCTCATCTGGGTCCTTCAGGACCTTCACCTTGCCTTAGCACGGAGGGATGTTTTCTGGTAACTTGGAAATAGGGTCTACCCCCTCAATATCGATATCCTCTATGCCCATACTAGTGTCTTCCATGCCCTCATCAAATTTTAGGTCTACCACCTTACCTTTCTCCTGTGCGGTAGGCTTCTCTTTCTTCTGGTGCTTTCTCGATGACTCACGCACCGTCTGTGTCACTTTTTGCTTGTCTTTCTTTGTCTTGGGCCTCTCTTTTGTCAACATAGGCTTTGACCTCTTCAACCTTGGCAACTTTGGTACTTCTATAGGAACTTCTACACTTACGACCTCAGGGTAAGGTCCCTCAGAGGCCATTGATCCTCCAGCACTTGCGATTTCCATGAGCGCCAACATGAGGCTAGTAAGATGCTCCCGGGTTACTTTAGGCAATATGTCAAACATTGAACTGGCCATCAAAGCCTCGAAAATCTCAAGGTTCATATGCAACTGATAACTTGACACGTCATTTCTCAAAATACAAAGTGTTTTTTGTTGGGTGGCCATCTATAATTTATAGCAAAATTCGAATTCAGATCCGACCATTCCCCCTAAAATTGGTTCATAAATGTCAGATTGGCAGCAAATTTTCAAAGATATCGCATTTAAATTCAGCCTTAAGTTCCGGCCCTCCCCCCCGCCTGTTGCTCTTAGCTATTTTCTCACTATCAAATCATTAACAGTGACCGTAATGGTCACTTTTTGGTTTCCCTTCACAATTGCTCCTCCTATAGTGCAACTCCCCTCATGCTTCTGCTAATACTGTGACATTCCTCCTTTCCGTGTAGTCCCTCCATTGCGCAGCTCTATAACCTGGGTAATGTAGTTTATAGTCTCGCGCCTCCTTTCAGCTACCTAGAGCACTAAGACTATGATTCCACCATATAGTCATTTGGATGGATCCCCGGTGTATGGCTTCAATCAGTTGCCATTTACCTTCCCTGGAAATGGATCTCCATTCAACTTCACCAACTGAACTACTCCACCATCGGTAATCTCTTTGATGACATAGGGCCCCAGCCAATGCATCTGAAATTTTCCTAGAAATTTATCAAACATGCTATCATCTAATCACACTAAATCATTTACCTTGAAGTTGCACAGTTTGATGTACCAATCGTGCCTTCCCTTTTCGCGCTCCTTTTGAACTTGCCGATGTAATCCAGCCAAAAATATATCCTCTTCTAGCTCTATCAGCTGCACGAACCCCTCTTCCAAGGCTCCGCAATCTGCCATTCCTATGAATGCCACTATGCGCAAACTAGGTACAATGTGTTCCACCAGCATCACAACTTCTACACCATAAACCAGCCTAAAAGGCATTTGTCTAGTAAGATTTTTCCAAGTCGTTCTGTAAGCCCATAGCACCGTGGGTACACACACATCCCAGTCATTTCTTTGTGCATTGCAAACCTTTGTCAGTGCATTCTACAATATCTTATTAAATGCTACAATGGTTCCATTAGCCTGCAGGTGATACGTCGTACTCTTAAACTTGGATTTCCTCTGTTAACGTGTTGATCGTCTCATTAAGGAAATGTGTACCACAATCGCTCATCAAAATCTTCGGGAAACCAAAACTAGTCATTACATACTCAAATATGAAATTTGTTGTTTTTGCCCCTATATAGTCCTTCACAGGCTACACCTTTGCCCATCTCGTCAAATACTCAGTCACGGTGATGATGTACCATGCACTTGTCTTCTTTCCTAGAGGTTGAATTAGTGCTACAAAATCAATCGCTGACTTATCAAATGGTTGTAATGAAAGCTGCAGATTCAAAGGCAGCTCATCCCTCCATGATGGCTTGCCCTTCCTCTGACATGAATCACATGCATTACAATAAGCCTTGGAATCCTTATGAAGCGTTGGCCACCACAGCCTACCGTGTAAAATCTTTTGCGTTGTTTCTTTTCCTACATAATGTCCTCCCGCAACTCCTCCATGAGCTTTAACGAGGATGCTTCTTTATTCAAACTCAGGCACATAACATCATAGTATTTCATTGGAGCCCATTTTATATAAATGCCTCGCAATGACAAAAACGTCTATCACGTGCACCACCAACTCCTTCTTTTGTAGACTAGTATACTCCTCTGGAGAAATTCCTATTCTCAGGAAGTGTATGATATCTGCAAAGTGATTATCTGTGACACGCAATGCAAAAACATGCACGTCAGGCAGGCCATCCTCCAAATTAGTAAGCTTCTCTCCTGTTTCAATGCATGACATATGATCTAGTCTGACATTCAATTGTCCTGGCTTCACAATAACTTTGGAATAATATTCTTGAAATAGCAACAACCATCTGCATATCTTGGCCCCCAACAAAGGCTTGTTAACAAAGTACTTAAATGCAGAATGGTTAGTATACATCTTAAAGTATCCACCTAGCAAGTAGTGTCTGAACTTCTGGAGCACGTACACCATAGCCAAACCTTCGCGCTCTGTCGTAAAATAGTTCTTCTCATCTTTAGACAAATTCCTACTCGCAAATGCTATAGGGTGATCCAATTCTCCCTCACCGACCTGTGTTAGTATTGCCCTGAGTGCAATACATGACACGTACACATGCACATGAAATTCCTTCTTCTAATCTAGGAAGACTAGGATCGACACAGTGACCATCTTTTCCTTTAGCACATCTAAACTTTGCTGACACTCTTCATTCCAGTAGAATGTAGCATCCTTTTTTAGTAGCTTCTCCATCGGCATGGTAATCTGGGCATAACTCTTAATGAAATTTCTATAGTATCTCGTATGCCCCAGCATTACGCACAGTTGTTTCACACTTATTGGTGCCTCTAAATTAATTATAACTGCTATCTTAGCTGGGTCGACCATTAATCCTTGTCCGCACACCACATGGCCCAACAAGATTCCAAAATGAACACACAACAAACATTTCTTCAAATTAAGCGCGATCTGATACCTTCAGCATGTATCCAACATCAATCGTAGGCTAGCTACATGGAGTTTAACCAGCCCAAACACCATCCAATCATCAAACTATACCTCTAGAAACTTGTGAATGAATTCCTTAAATTTCGCGATGACTACGCTCGAAAAGATTGCGAGTGCATTCTTCAGTCCAAAAGGCATTACGGTATACTGAAAGTACTCCCACTCCATGGTGAAGGTAGTCTTACTTCTATCCTTTGGCGCGATACTGATCTGATGGTACCTCGAGAACCCATCTGTGAAAGAATATGCTTCGAGTCCTACTACATTATCCAACACTTCATCGATGAAGGAAGTCGGAAAAGGATCATGCATGCAAGCGTCATTCATCTTCCTAAGATTAACACATATCCTTATTTCATCCTTCTGCTTCTTTTCCTAAACTACTATTGGGCTTACCCAATTAGACTCTTTTAATAGTTCTATAATACTCACCCCAAGAATTTTATCCAACTCTAAGCGGACCCTTTCTTTATACCTCGGATTGAGGCAGTAAGGCCTCTACTTGATCAACTTCGCATCTAGTTTCAACATATTTTTCATAACTCTAGGTACCCTATTATCCCCTTTAGGTCTGAGAACTTCACAGGGAACAAGTCTTGGTATACGCGAAGCAATTCAACGACTTTATCTATTGTTGCATCATCCCAGTAGTCCCCAATCTTTGAAACTTTTGGCTCCACCTCTGTTCCATTGTTCACTTCTCTTGCTTTTAGCGGTGCAGTGATATCTGGATTTTCAATTTGTAGTCCTTCAACTTTGTCATGTGACCTTCAATCACTGGGATATTAATGTTCCTCAGATCCTCGTCCTCTTCTTCGGTAGTCACACTATAGCACTCCAGCATGTGGCATAGCTGGGTGTTCCAATCCGGTTGAATTAAGTCTAAGGGATCTTGTGGTACTCTGAATATTGCTACCTTGACTTCCTGCAATGCCTCATCAATACATTCAAATCCATCCTCAAAGCTAAAATTCATCAAGAACCCCTATTGCAAAACGTCCCATTCTTAAGTGCCATGGTGGAGCTCTCTTTCCAAGTACCAGTTCATCATTATTACATCCAAAGTATGACAAAACAGATGCACCTATTCAGGAAGAGGCTCCACTACATTATCCTTAGTCTATTTGGCCAAGTGATTGCATAGGTCATCCCTTCCATCATATTTCTCTGTTAGCCAAACTTGTGGGTGACCAAACCGTAACCTCATCATCTTTCTGTATGTTAGAAAATTATATATTACAGAGCAATGGAACACATAAAATACTGGAGAAATATAAATACAGAAAATGCATGAAACAAGAGCGACACATATATACATGGTTCACCCAGTTTGGGCTATGTCCACGGAGAAAAACCAGTCCTTCTTTTATTATGTTATCTAGCAAAATGAAGAGATACAACCTACAGTAGATCTGTTGTAACTCCCTCTTTGCTCTCAATCTCCTCTCTTTTCCTCACTTCGAATACAAATATACATAGACGCAATACAATTCCCTAATATATAGCGAGGGGTTGCCTTCTAGGGAAAAAACCCTAAATTAACATAACTTCTATTGTTTGATCATACGCCTAATGAACGACCCAGATTGACTAGAAATCACTATACTTTTACAAGGCAATTTTACATCTATTTTTAGCTTCAAGGGCAATGCCCTCGAAACCCTGCAGCCCCCCGCGTGGAGGGGTGTACAATCTTCCTGGGGTATACATTCGGCTGAAACATTTGAATACAGAAGATAATAAGGTTCCACACCCAACAATCTCCCACTTGGAGACTGATTATAGAAAGTCCACTGCTGCTTCATTTGTTAGAAAATGACTCCACTTTGGACCTGGTTGTTTCTCATCTTCTTCATCATACTTGAAGACCAATTTAAATTGAGCAGATTCTTAGTTTCTCCCTGGTTACAACTTTTGTTAACATATCTACAGGATTTTGGCTAGTGTGTATCTTTTCCAGTGTCAACTTTCCATCTTCCAATGCTGACCGTATGAAATAGTACTTGAGTTGTATATGCTTAGTCTTGGAATGAAATGCAGAGTTATTTGCAAGATGTATGGCATTATGGCTGTCACTATATAACTTGCCCAACTCCTACTTCTTATCCAATTAATCCAGAAACCTTTGTAACCAAATCATTTATTTACTAGCCTTTGTAGCAGCAACATACTCTGCTTCTGTTGTTGAAAGTGCAACAACACTTTGGATTTTTGAAACCCAACTGACATCTGTTCCACCTACAGTAAATACATATCCTGTAGTGCTCCTCCTGTTATCTCTGTCACCTACCATATCTGCATCAACATATCCCTGTAGAGAAATGTTTTAACCACCAAAGCATAATGCTTGATTTGTGGTACCTCTCAAATACCTGAGAATCCACTTCACCACCATCCAATGTTCTTTTCCTGGATTGTTCATGTACCTACTTACAACTCCCATTGCATGTACAATATCAGGCCTTGTGTAGACCATTTCATACATTAAGCTTCCAACTGCTGATGCATATGAAATTTTAGACATATGATCCATTTCTTCCTGAGTCTTGGGACACACCTCCTTACTTAATTTGAAATGGATAGCCAAAGGTATACTAACTGGTTTTGCATTTTGCATATTAAACCTTTTCAACACCTTTTCTATGTACTCACTTTGAGACAATGTTAATTTGCGATTCTTCCTGTCTCTAGTTATTCTCATACCAAGGATTTGTTTTGTAGCACCCAAATCCTTCTTTGCAAATGAGTTTGCCAATTTTCTTTTAAGCACATTTATTTCCTGTATGTTAGAACCTGCAACAAGCATGTCGTCTACATACAATAACAATATAATATAGTTGCCATCATTTTTCCTTTTGAGATAAACAAAATGATCAGAGTGACACCTAGTATAACCTTTTTCAGACATAAGCCTATCAAATTTTAGATACCACTGCCTTAGAGCCTGTTTTAAGCTATACAAGCTCTTCTTCAACCTGCACACTAATTTATTCTTCCATTTTACCTCATATCCTTATGGTTGCTGCATATGTATCTCTTCCTCTAAATCCCCATGGAGAAAGGTTGTCTTTACATCTAACTACTCAAGATGCAAATCTTCAGCTGCTACTAGACCTAGAATAGTTTTGATTGAAGTCATTTTCACAACAGGAGAAAATATCTCATCAAAGTCTATACCCTTTTTCAGTGCAAACCATTTCACCACAAGTCTAGCTTTATACCTTTTTCTACCTCCATCTTCTTCCTTCAACTTGTAAACCCATTTGTTCTGCAATGTTGTTTTACCTGCAGGAAACCTGACTAAGTCCCAAGTCTGGTTATGTGCTAAGGAGTCCATCTCTTCTTTCATGGCATGCTCCCACTTCTTCCTCGTTTCTACCTACACTTCTTCTTCATAACATTTTGGTTCACTAGAATCAGTCAACAATACATAATATAATGAAGGAGAGTATCGTTCAGGGGGGTCTACTTATCCTGGTAGATCTTCTAACACCACTTTCAGGTGTTTGAAGTGCTTTTTGTTGTTGTGCTTGTTGTTTTGGCTATTGATCATTATGATTTTTAGGCACCATCAGTTTTCCTATGATATCATCAAGCACTGTGTATTCTCTATTTTCTTTTTCCCATTTCTTTTCCTGTAGCTGATCCTTATACAAAACCTTTTCATTGAATATAGCATCTCTGCTCCTAATGATTTTGTGTTTTTCATAATCATAAAAGCGACAACAAAAATCCTTAACACCATATCCAATAAAGGTACATTTCTTTGATTTTGCCTCAAGCTTTGTTCTATTTTCTTTGTTAATGTGGACAAAGGCTTCACAACCAAAAGTCTTTAAAAAGGAGTAGTTTACCTTTCTACCTATCCATGCCTCCTCTGGAATACCACCATCCAAGGAACTTGAAGGCCATCTGTTTATTAGATAAATAGCAGTATCTACAGCATCTGCCCAAAATTGTAAATGAAATCCTGCATGCAATCTCATGCACCTTGCACGCTCCATGATTGTCTTGTTCATCCTTTCTGACACGCCATTTTCTTATGGTGTTCCTGGAACTGTCTTCTCTCTATGAATTCCATTCTCTGAACAATACCTATCAAACTATTTGCTGCAATATTCACCTCCATTATCTGATCTAAGACACTTCAACCTTTTCCCTGTCTCATTTTCAACCAAAGCTTTCCATTTCCTGAAAGTATCAAATACATCAAATTTATTTCGAATACAATAAATCCAGGTTTTTCTGGTTGCATCATCAATAAAAGTAACATAATAATGAGAGCCACCAAGAGATGATACTTGAGTAGGTTCCCATACATTTGTATGCACACGCTCTAATTTTTCGCTCTTCTTTTCTTTCCCAACTCTAAGGAATTGACTCTCTTATGTTTTGCATAAACACAATTCTCACAGAATTTTAAATCAACATGCTTCAAACCTGGCAATAAATTTCTTGAGTGAAGAATTTGCATCCCCTTCTCACTCATGTGCCTGAGCCTATTATGCCACAATGTCGTATCTTCTCCTATAGAGGTTAAAGCATTAACATAATTATAAATACCATTGCATAGATACAATGTACCAACCTTTCCTCCTTTTGCTATTACCAAGGATCCTTTAGTGACCTTCCAGGTTTTATCCGTGAAAGTAGTTACGCAACCTTCACCTCCCAACTACCCTATTGAAATTAGATTTTTCTTCAGATCTGGAACATGCCTTACCTCCTTCAATAGCCATTGATTTCCATTCTATTGTTTTATGAAACTGTACCCATTCCAATGACTTTACAGGGTTTTTCATCACCCAATCAAACATGTCCAAAATCTCCTTGAACATGATCATGAAAATGTTTCCTATTAGGTGTGGCATGGAATGAGGCCCCTGAATCTACCACCCAGACATCAATAATATTTTCTAATGAAAGAATCAAAGCATCTTGCAACACATCACCTGTTACATTTGCTTCATGATTAGTTTCTTGTTGCGCGTCTCCTTCTTTTCCCTTCCGAGACTTGCAATCTTTCTTCAGGTGTCCTTTCTTCCTGCATTTCCAACACACTATTCCCGATTTGGACTTCGATCTGCCTTTTCTTGACTTACTGCGGTATCATGGGCTCTTTCCTCTTTCCATTTCTTTTCCCCTAGTCTCTGTAGTCAAATCATTACCTGATGTCTCCCCAGATCTTTTCCGTCGCATTTCCTCTCTAATGATTGCATCGACAACATCATCAAACTTTAAAGTACTAGATCCAGAGACAGAGTTACTAATGGCCATAACTAAACCATTCCAACTTTTTGGCAATGAGCACAGAAATAACAGAGCCCTAACTTCATCATCAAAATTTACCCCTACAGAACTTAACTCACTTGTAACTGTATTAAAATCATTTAAATGATCAGCAACAGATCCAACTTCTAACATCTTCATATTAAATAAATGCTTCATAAGAAATAGCTTATTTGAGGCTGAGCGTTTTTCATATTGTTTGGCCAATGCCAACAATAAACCCTCTATTGTCGTTTCCTTTGAAATATTAAACACTACCGATGCCGCTAGGCACAACCATATTGTTCCAAGTGCCTTTTTGTCTAGAATATCCCATTTTGTGTCTTTCATACTCGTCGGCTTCTTTGTCTTTCCGCTCAATTGTAGGTACAAATCTCTCTGATATAGATAATCTTCCATTTGCATCTTCCACTGTTGGTAGTTTGGTCGTTAAATTTTTCGACCCTAAACCTACCATCTTCTGCCATTGCTCCCACTCGAACCAGAAACCCTTCTCTCCTGTGAGTTTATCAGCCAAACAAACCTGGCTCTGATACCAATTATTAGAAAATTATATATTACAGAGGAATGGAACACATAAAATATTGCAGAAATATAAACACAAAAAATGCATAAAACAAGAGAGACAGAGATATACGTGGTTCACCCAGTTTGGGCTACGTCTACGGAGAAACACACAGTCCTTCTTTTATTATATTATCCATCAAACTAAAGAGATACAACCTACAACAGATCCGTTGTAACTCCCTCTTCGCCCTCAATGTCCTCCCTTTTCCTCACTCCAAATATAGATATACATAGATGCAATACAATTCCCTCATATATAGCGAGGGGTTTCCGTCTAGGGAAAAAAACCCTAAATTAAACATAACTTCTACCATGAGATCATCTGCCTAATGAAAAACCTAGATTGACTAGAAATTACTATACTTTTACAAGGCAATTTTACATCTATTTTGAGCTTCGAGGGTGCTTCCCCCAAAACCCCACCCCCACGTGGAGGGGTGTACAATCTTCCTTGGGTATACATTTGGCCGAAACCTTTGAATACAAAAGATAATCAGGCTCCACTCCCAACACTGTAAACGCACCAATCATGAAAATTGTCTTTTTGCATACCCCACTATTGCGTAGGCATAGTGTGCAGCCCCCAATCCAAGGCCTGGAAGCGATGCTTCTCTGGCACTTCCCTTTCGAATGCATCCAAAAATTTATCGACATCCGTTAAACCTTTGTAGTAAGGCAAACTTCTTACCTCTGATGATACACAACGCAACAACTTGGTCATCATATTATAGCACAGCGTAGATACTTCATGCAGTCAGTTCTACCAGTGCTCCAACTCCTCATCTGAATCTGATGTGCAGGAAATTTTTTGTTCCTAAGAAATGTGTCCATCTACTGTCGGATTTACCCAATCTTGATCTTGCACCATTCTCTTATAAATCTGGTCCAAATCATCACCACTTTCATAATCATGGACCAGTTTAGTATAACACGATCCTTCTACAGGGTCCAGGGGCACTACTACACAGAGGGCTTTCTTCTCAAATATCATCTTCTACTTCTTCAAATTGATTACCCAATTCATGTTAGTAGCCCAATCGATCCCAAGGAGTGTAGGGTATGGATTGATGTCATCCACAATCTTAGGACTTCAAAATTAGATAATGCGTTCGTGCCCTCAACATCCACTTTCACTCCCTGCAATCTTCCCATGGGGATGATTTTCTGCTGATTTTCCATTCTTAACTGAATTGGAGACCACTGTAGCACAAGTCTCCCCATCCTCTTCCATGTCTATTTAGGAAAAACATTCGTGTCTAAAACCAAATCCAAAATAACTTGATCCATCTCATATTCTCCTGTCTGTGTAGTGAGCCTCATCTGACGCCCCATTCTTGCCCTATGATTATCAATCTTCTCGACTATGCACTATCCGTCAGGAGCGTTTTCTTTTCCATCGCATTTATTTATCATCTCTTATAGTCCTTTCACAACCTTGCTATCATGCAACAACTTCATATAGGTCTCCAAGAAATTAGTAAGCATGGAAGGCTCCATCTCGTTAGATGACTTATCCTAACTTCTTGAGGTATAGGCATCAGCAAAGATTTTCTTTGCTTCCATAAATGTTTCCCTTGCACACTCTAGATCAAACCTAATCTCCTTTCTGGAGCTTTGTGGACCCATTCACTTTCTTTAGGCTGCTTCCCCTTATCTTAGCCAGTCGTCATTCCACTCCGCAGCACAATATTTACCTTAGGATTTTCTTTGCGAGGCTCAACCCTTATCATTTGCAGGTTCTAAGTTGGCTGCTGAGGTTATGCGCCATTTTCATGTATCTTCGCTAATAATATAGGGAAATCCTCTGTCGCATGGTCAAACTGACTACAATATCAGCGTGAGAGACGTGTCGGGTTCGTGCATTCTCACGCGTAGTGTCCCGATCCTCCAGATTTGTAATAAATAACCTGTCCCTGACCTATACCAGGCCCTCCTCCACCTCGTCCTCATCTGCACCCTTGATATTCACCTCACCCTCCCCCAGTGCCTTAGTCTAGAGGTCGTGTTTCTGCCTACACCATATATGTAGGAATTATACCCATCATTACTCATAACTATGACAATTACGCTCATCATGATCAACTGATTGACAGAAGTTGCATAAGAGTTTTTGTAGTGTCTGTAAAAATTTCTGTAGCAAATGGCAGTTGTATGTCACATATTTTCTAGCTACCTAAAAGATAACACACCATAGCGCAGGCCTTGTACTTGGCCCTACTTGAGCTTCCGGCCTTAGAGGCATTAGTCCCCCTGCTGCAACATAATTCATGAAGACTGGACATTGACCTTTGTCATTCCCCTGACTTTTTCACTTTAGCCACCAAACTTCTTCACGCACGTCTAGCCAAGCCATTCTATCTTTCTTCGGACTCTAAAATTCTAAGCACAGGTTTTACAACTGCACCTGCTGAACTCCCAAATTAGCATCCTACATCGACATCTCATGCAATCTCCAGGGCTTCCTCCTGGGTCCCAATATTTTGTTGTGATAAAGAAACCCTCAGATGAGGCAAGAGTGAAGCCACAAATCATTTGCGGTGCTGCCCATTCGTAAGATTCATGTTGTGTTCTCAGATTGTGCACTTCAACCTCTAATCCAAACCCCAGGGTTTCTTTCCAGGCTTCATCATGATCTCCTTGAATCCCACAATTGATTGAGCTTCAAATTTAGGCCTATTGAACTCCTTATTCATCACGGTCTGAATATCTGCTAATGAAGCCATCAGGTTATCAGTGAAATACTTGATGTACAATGTTAGCGCATGTTCCTGCAAAGGAGTAACCAATGTTGCTTTCTTCATCTGATCGTTTGTAATACCCTGAGCTTCCCATAAAGCTTTTGTGATGAACCAAAATTGGTTTGGATCCTCAATTCCCGATCCCTTGAACATAAGCAATTTTACTAAATTCACCATATTGGATGGTGGCAGAGGTGGCAGTGGTGTGAGCGAAGGCGTATGCGGTGGAGGTGAAGATGGAGGTGGTGTCGGTGGATGGGGTATTTGTGGGAACTCTTGTCTTATCAGATGAACAACACTCTGCAAAGGTCTAATCAATGGGCTATATTCAGGACCTGTTTTCCCTCTATCCCTGAAGATATTTCCACTTCGTGTAGCTCCAAACATCAAGGTAGCTACATAACCTACTTTTCACATAACATCATCTTAATCCAAGTATTTAAAGACCTTAAATACTTACCTTGTGGTCCCTTGAATAAGCGGTGCTCTGCTTTGCTGTAACTGACCGAAGTATCAATGACCAACTCTGTCACAAATCCTCCTATGATATGATCGAGCCAATGATTGAGAGCGAATGTGATCTTATCTTCAGAGACTTCCAATCTCTTCACTAACTCCTGCGTCGAAACTATCGGACTATCAAGCCTCCACCTTCCTTGGTCGTCTTCCAATTTCACGATCCATTCATATAATTTGACTGGGAAGGAATAGAAGAATATTTTATGTATATCTATGTACAGATATATGTCCAACCACTATTCTTTTTTCAATTGCAGTTTCTTGTTCTCTTGCGCTGCGAATTCATGGATCTTTCTATCCAAATAGTCTTCGATCTCCTTCTTATTTGTATTCCAGTGATACAAAATCACACATCTGTTTATGCACATCCCGGTCCTCGCAACAGAACCATTTGTTGGTGTGATGGGCTCTGACCAAGGTTCAACATTAATTAGCCAAGCAAATCGCTACACTTTTTTCCCTTCCGGCATCAATTTGCGGAGATCGGACTGAAGTCTCACCCAAAGCAGTATGGGAGGATGCAGGAACCAAGTTTTCGCACCCAAAGATGGTAGTGATGTTGTTTTATACCCTAAACCTTCCTTCACATAGGTCGATAAACCTTTTAGGGCTTATCGATATAATCATGTTTAGTCATCCTCCAAACCTCCGTGAAGGTCCACGACTGTCCTTCACATACCCTAGATAGGTGGATCAGACACTTACACGCCTCTATAATTAATCTTACTTCTGAATTTACCCAGATTAGCTTAAGTATCTAATAACTTCAACATGCATTAAGATGATCTTCGCATAAACATATATTCTTACTTGCGTTCATATAATAAAGTACAACATATGGATGTTAGGTAGACTTGACTCCGGATAGAGTCAAAGTTGACGAGGTTAAACAGTGATGGTTTTGGGGCACATGGTATTGTGTACTCATAGTATTCTACCCATGGTGTTATAGGTAATGGAGCTTATAAAAGGCTGGAAGGACTTCATTGTAATGCAAGGCCTAGAGGTGAGCGATGAAGGCTCACTTGGTCGGATTGGCCAGGGTTTTGGCCAATGCTAATGAGATCTTATTAGGTTGGGTTTTTCCCCGAATTTGGGGTTTTCCCGGATAAACATTTGTGTATAGGTTTTAACCCCGTACAGAAATTACCTGCATACGAATTCTAAATCACAGAAAAATAAACAATGGGAGAGCATAACACATAAAACACATATACACAGAGATTTCCCATTGGATCCCAAAAACGGGACTACCAGCTTGATTTTTCATTATATTCCTTTCCATGTTACAATACATATTTATACATGTTGAAGCATCCAATACCATGGACCGAAAACCATAGGTAGGTTTGCCCAACCTAATATAGGGTCCTAAAAAAAATTTCCCGGGGCGCTGCCCCGAACCCCGTAGAGGAGGGCTACGCACCCCCCCGTGACCCCCCCACTACGTAATTGGCACAACGAAGGGGGGGCTCCACACCCCCTCTAACCCCTCGGTTCACTACGTAGGTTAGTCGTGGAAAGAATATAACACAGCCCAACAATCTCCCACTTGTTGTTTTCTTTCCAGGGCCACAGGAGAGCTTAGTCATTTTTCCAGCCCTGAAACGCCCATTGTTTCTCTACACCAAGAGAACTTCTCAGAGCTCACAGATTTTGTCAATGCATCTGCAGTATTCTTCAAAGTGTCCACCTTTACCAGCAACACCTTTCTGTCTTCTATCATATCCCTCACAAAGTGATATTGAACATCAATGTGCTTTGTCTTTGATGATAAGCAGGGTTCTTTGCCAAGAAAATTGCACTTTGGCTATCACAGTCTATCCTTATAGCTCCCTGTACTAACCCCATACTTGAACACAATCTCTGCAACCAAACTGCTTCCTTGCTTGCATGAGTGCTGCCAAAGTATTATGGCCTCTGTAGTTGATAGTGCCACTACAGATCGTTTCTTTAACTCATCCAACTTGACTTGCACATCCAAATAGGTTAAACACATACCCACTTGTAGATCTTCTGATCCAAGATCTCCACCAAGTCTGCATCAACAAAGCCACGGATATCCAAACACTCTGTCCAATTCTGGTCTTCCTTGGTAGCACAAACCATAATCACTAGTGCCACGCAAATACCTGAAACCCCGCTTCACTGCTGTCAAGTGCTCCTTCCCTGGTTTTGACATAAACCTGCTCAATACTCCCACTGCATGTGCAATGTCTGGTCAAGTACAGACCATTGCATACATCAAGCTACCGACTGCACTTGCATATGGAACACGGGACATGTCCTCTTCCTCTTCTTGTGTCTTGGGACACTGTTCAGCAGATAACCTCAAACCTACAGGAATAGGAACCTTCACCGGTTTACTATCCTGCATATTAAACCTCTGCAGTATTGTCTCGACATACTTCCTCAGGTTTAACCAGAGCTTCCTCTTTGCCCGATATCTTTTAATTTCCATGCCCAAAATATAGTTTGCAGCACCAACATCTTTCATGTCGAATTTGGAGGACAATTGGGTCTTCAAATCCTGGATAATTTCTTTGTCATTTCCAACCAACAACATATCATCCACATACAAGACCAGATAAATAACACGGTCACCAATTAATTTAAAATACACACAATGATCTGCTTTGCCTCTGGTGAAGCCAAGTCCCCGTATAAATGTATCAAATTTCTGATACCACATCCTTGGTGACTGTTTTAACCCATCCAGAGACTTCTTTAACTTGCATACTAGTTCTTTCTTACCCTTCACCGCAAAGCCTTCAGGTTGCTTCATGTAGATTTCCTCTTCCAAATCCCCGTGAAGAAATGTTGTCTTCACATCCATCTGTTCTACCTCAAAATCAAAAGTAGTAGCAATAGATAAAAGTAACCTAATAGAAGTTACCTTGGCAACAGGAGAAAAAATATCACCAAAATCGATTCCCAGCACCTGGGAATAACCTTTTGCTACCAACCGAGCTTTGTATTTCTCCACCTTCCCTTCTGCATTTGTCTTCTTCTTGAACACCCATTTTGCTGCCAATGGGTTTCCTTCCAGCCGGCAACTCCACCAAATCCCAAGCCTAATTTTTGTGCAAAGATGCCATTTCATCAACCATGGCCTCTTTCCAGAGTTTTCCATCCTCTGAATCCACTGCTTCCTTCACAGTTCTGGGATCATCATCAGTAACAAAGAAAGCAAAATTTGAACAGAAAGCAGATGGACTATACCTTTCTGGCTACCTTCTTTCTCGAACTAATCTTCTCACAGTTGGAGTTTGTGGCTCTTCATCTTCCGATTCCTCCTCTGTTACAGAGTCTGATTCTTCCTCCTTTAGTCCAAACTCTATCTTCACAGGTTCCTTTGGTTGGACTTCATGTTTATTAACATCTTTCACCTCTCTGAACACCACATCTCGACTGTACACAACCTTCCATGTGACTGGGTTCCAAAGCTTATAACCCTTTAAACCATCCTTATACCCAATAAAGATGCACTTTTCAGATTTACTATCCAACTTGGTTTGTTTCTCCTTTGGAACATGTACATATGCATCACATCCAAATACCCTCATATGTAAAAGAGAGGGTTTCTTACCAGTCCATACTTCTTGTGGAGTCTTATCCTCCAACGCTGATGAAGGTGACCTGTTGACCAAGTAACATGCAGTATCTACCACCTCTGCCCAGAATTCCTGTCCTAACCTGGCACCACTGAGCATGCTTCTTGCCCTTTCCATCAACGTCTTGTTCATTCTTTCTGCAACTCCATTTTGCTGAGGGGTATATGGAGTAGTCTTCTGCCGTGCTATACCACACTTCTTACAGAATTCTTCAAATTCCTTGCTGCAGAATTCCCCACCATTATCTGTCCTCAGTACCTTTATCTTCTTCTCTGTCTGATTTTCCACCAGAGCCTTAAATTCTTTAAACCTGTCAAAGACTTCAGATTTCTTCTTAAGGAAATATATCCATGTATTTCCTTGAGAAGTCATCTATAAATGATACATAGTACACAGACTTACCCAGTGATGGAAATTTCACAGGTCCAAACACATCACTGTGCACAAGCTCTAATATTTGTTTCGTCCTCTTACCACCAGAGGGGAAA
>APFE030502012.1:112260-134761 GCA_000404065.3 Pinus taeda
TTTCATTATATTCCTTTCAATGTTACAATACATATTTATACATGCCGAAGCATCCAATACCATGGACCGAAAACCATCGCTTCCAAAACCATGGACCGAAAACCATAGGTAGGTTCGCCCAACCTAATATAGGGTCCAAAAAAGTTTTTCCCGGGGCGCTACCCTGGACCCCGTAGAGAGGGGCTACCCACCCCCCTGTGACCCCCCCGTACGCAATCGGTGCAACGAAGGGGGGGCTCCACCCTCCCTCTAACCCCCCGATTCACTACGTAGGTTAGTCGTGGAAAGAATATAACACAGCCCAACATTGTGTTTATGTGTTTATGGTTGTTGCTAGTTATTTTTATATTTATTACTCTCAGTAATTATTTATGTTATGTAGTAAATTTCTTAACAACTAGTATCAGAGCGAGATATAAGCTTCAAAAGGATTCTTTGATGCTAGGGGTTTATAGTGCCTGATGTTGAGTCTTGAAAATGTCATTCATTTCCATTACAATTTCACTATTATGTCCATTATATCACCTCCATTTCACTACTATGTCACCACATTCATTCCACTTTCATTATCATTGGGCCACATTTATGTTTTTCCAAAATTTATTAATTATAAGCCTTTTAAGTGAATTTGTGGTTAAAAATTAGAAAATAATGTGCATATGCTTATACCTAACAAATGGGTTGCGATTGTTGACATGTGTAGGCTAAAAGGAGGCTTCTAGAAGACCCTTATGTGGCACTCTAAGGCTAAATTCGAAGTTGAGTGGAAAGAATCATGGGATCATGAGGATATGTGTCACATCTCCTAATTATATTGTAAATCTAAGAAGACATGTGTCTTATCAGTTCCTATTTTGATTAGGACTCTAGAGGTAGAGGGAGAGATTCATGGACTCTCATTAATGAGATGGCTTCTCATCTTTTTGTATAAATAGGAGATCTCTCTCCTTCATTTGGGAGTTCTTAGTCTTAGCTTAGCTTGGATTTTTAGTTCTTTAGCTTGGAGTTTGTAGTTCTTCCTTGATGGCTTTGGAAAGCTTTAGAGAGCTTTTTTATACTTTGTAATTTTGAAGAATTTGAATAAGCTTTGATGTTCTCAACATGGAAGGAGATGTGAAGTAGATGTCATGGAGCATATTAGAATGTAAGGTAGAGTAGATTTCATTTTGTAATTTTGCTTTGATTTCATTATGCCATTTGATTGCTTTCAAGTTTGATAGATTAGATTTTCCATTCATGCAATTTTAATTCATGTAAGTGTGTTCAACCGGTTGATTGTAGATTAATTTTTCTTTACATGTTTTTGCATCAAATAGTGACATGAGATTTGCATCTCTGCTGACTTTGTTTTTTTAGCTTTTCAATTTCAGTTATGTTTTGATTTCAGTCTTATTCATTTGCTTTGTTAGTTAGTTTAGATATCAACTCACTCATGTCATTGACGGTTACCTCTGAAAGCCATAGCTAGACTAACTGGCAAGGGATCGAATTATGAATGTCGTGAGCTGATTTTAGTTTACTTTTCTGCAATTAGATATTGGATTGCTCATTTCATTGACGGTTACCTCCGAAAGCCATAGCTAGACTAACTGGCGAGCGATCAAAATATGAATGTTGTGATTTGATTTTAGTTTACTTTACTGCAATTAGATATTTTATTTCTCATTTCATTGATGCTTACCTCCGAAAGCCATAGCTAGACTAACTGGTGAGGGATCAAAATATGAATGTTGTGATTTGATTTTAGTTTACTTTTCTACAATTAGATATTGGATTGCTCATTTCATTGATGGTTACTTTCGAAAGCCATAACTAGACTAACTGTTGAGGGATCGAAATATGAATGTTGTGATTTGATTTTAGTTTACTTTTCTACAATTAGATATTGGATTGCTCATTTCATTGATGGTTACCTCCGAAAGCCATAGTGAGACTAACTGGCGAGGAATCAGATTATGAATGCTGTGATTTGATTTTAGTTTTACTTTTCTGCAATTACATATCAGATTGCTCATGTCATTAACGATTATCTCTGAAGGCCATAGCGAGACTAATTGGCGAGGAATCGACTTATGAATGATGTGATTTGATTTTACTTTTATTAGTTTGCAGTTTTTGATTTGTTTGAGTGCAATAACTTAACTTTTATTTCTGTATTTAGACAAGAAGCAGAGACAGTGATTTCATGATCATTATTTTATCTTTTGTTTGATTTACCTAGCTGCATATTTACACTTTTGTTCAAGTACTGATTTGATCAATAGCATGTTTTGAGATCTTTTGAAGTGCTAAGTTTTGGAAGTTACCATTAGGGACCAAAACGTTGTCTTGAAATCTCTACCCATACTTGACCTTTAAAAGTATTCTTAAGACCTTAGAATAGGATTTCCATTTTCATTAGACACTTTAGGAGATCAACAAGAAAAAAACTCCAAAACAAAATAAAATTAGAAAACAACGAAGTAAGAAAAAGGTTAACTAAGCACATATGGTGCACTGCACTTCATCAGTTTACGATACCTGGATTGATAATTTAGGTAGAGAAATTTAAGATGTTAAATTGACTAGACACCTGATGAGATCAATGCAGCTTTTTTTACAGATCTGGGTCTAAAAATAATGGTGGAACAATCGTACACGGAAGAACCTCGAGAAGAATGTGCGGAAGATAGTGACATAACTGCCAGGGATCGCAGTGCATTCGCGATATTTACCGGTTTGGAATAAGCTGACGAATTGTTCGGGATTCATGCGGCTCTTTAAAGAAGGTCAACAGAAGAAAATTGTTCATGCATCTTCAAAAATTGTTCGTTTGCTACTACTTGAGGCCATCGGTGCTGGACTCTACGAGGTTCTCGTTGGGCTTGCAGTTGGAGTGGTTTGATAGAAGTTTTTGAGCAAATCAAATTGAGAGAGGATGGATCAAAATCACAGTAGCAATACAAAAATAAATAAATAAATAAATAAAATTTAATGAAGTCAAACTTATTGCATGTATATGGGCATACTACTGTAAGGCCTGGTAAGGCATGTGTACCCCTCGGTAATCACTAGTAAAGTCTGGTTAGACCTAGGTGATAGGGGGGGATGTCGGGTTAACAATACCCTGGGTAAAAACTTTGAGGGGGGTAAGGGCTAGAGTGAGCGGCATTGTCTCACTTAGCAGGTTTGGCTGGAGTTAGTCAAGGAACCCCAAGTCAAGTTTAAGGGAGGAATTGTTAGGTAAACTTAACTCGGGATTGAGTCAAGGTTGACGAGGTTAAACAATGATGGTTTTGGGGCACATGGTATTGTGCACCCATAGTATTATGCCCGTGGTATTATATGTAATGGAGCTTATAAAAGGCTGGAAGGACTTCATTGTAATGCAAGGCCTGGAGGTGAGCAGTGAAGGCTCACTTAGTCTGATTGGCCAGGGTTTTGGCCAATGCTAATGAGATCTTATTAGATTGGGTTTTTCCTCGGATTTGGGGTTTTCCCTAATAAAAATTTGTGTTTATGTTTTTATGGTTGTTGCTGGTTATTTTTATATTTATTCCTCTCAGTAATTATTTATGTTATACAGTAAATTTCTTAACAATGGATTCACGCATCAATATAACATTAAAACATAAACCCAATATTCATCATAACATAATCATATGCATTTATCACAGAAGTAAAATAGATCATACACAGATAATTCCATAATATTATCTTTAATTATGCTTCAGATCTTCTTTACAAACTCTCACCGCCCTGTGCACACAACTGCAAGGGTTTGTGCACTCAGCAACAAACTTCTACCCTAGGCTTCTGCGCACACAACTGCAGAGCCTCTTTCGTACAATAAGACTCTTCGCTTTTAGCTCTCAATGACCCATTACATCCATCAATGACTCAAAAACATACCAAGACTGAAATGCCCTAGACTCTTCTAAAACGTCCCTTTTTATACAGTCCCATGGTCCGCGGACCATGGGTAGATTTTCTAAAGCCGAAATGACTTACATAAGCTAAGGGTGGAAACCATTTATGAAACTTTGCATCTTCATGCTCCGTGACCATAAAATGCGAAGACTTTACACTTTTTTATACAAAAACCTGGGCTCTATGCCCCAAAACTTGGGCTTTTAACCCGAAAAATGACCCTAGGGGACTCGTTCCCAACAAGAACTCTAATAATATAGTGTCAAGAAGATCCTAATCTAAAGAATTAAAAAGCATTCAAAGTAGTCACTAATGGAAGATAAATAAACTAACACTGATTCCCTAGATTTCTCAATAGCATTGACAACAGAGTTAGCAACAACACATTTTTTCGCAATAGATAGTTGTAGACACAAGTGATTCAATTTATTTTGTTCGGATTCTTTTTTAGTTGCATATGTTTCATTAGAAACAACAATAGTGACAAGAGTTGCATGCAGAACAATCAAAAGGTATTGTATTGAGATAGATGTGAATCCCTTTATTCTTGAGAGGGAACATTGAAAATTACAACAAGAAAGATTCTAATTTATTTTTTTCCTTTAATTAAATTAGGAATAAAATTTTAATTCCAGATCACATGACAACTTGTATTAGTTAAATAAGTTAATTTTACTTAATTAATTCGAGTTAATTCGAGTTGAAGGTCTAGCTTGAGTCATTAGAGTGTATCCTACTTTGTAGGAGCCCTGGTTGAGTTTATTTTGACTTTTAATGAATTAATTTAGTTTAACTAAGTTAAAGTCAATTAAACTAGTTCCAACTATTGGAGGAACTAGTGGGAAGTATAGTAATGTGGTGTTGCCTACAATGATCAACCAATTAACTGATGATTCACTCATAAATAACTCATGCATGTCATATCTGAGAGTTAGTCAGTTGAGATTGGAGTTCATAAATAATGTACTATCAGTTGTATAATCATCTAAATTGTACATGTGGTACATGTAGTCATAGGAAGGCCTATGAAGATTGTGCAATTCCAATTGAGGAATTTCCCTAATTAATAGGGGCTAATTTCCAAGGAAATAACAGAAGGAAATTGAGACTTGGGAAAGTGAGAAATTGGTCAAGTATTGGCCTAGGCTTATCTAGGAAGCAGTGAGATAGATAGAGATAGTGCAGAGGTTGCTTAAGCTTGAGAAAAGCATTTTAATCTTCTCATATTTTCTAACGAATGCAATATACAGATAGGAGGGGGTTTTAGCTATGGGTTTCACCGTGAAATAATTTTGTAATGTGTTGATTAACTTATTTATTTTGTATGCTTTGCAATTTTGTAGTTGTTTAATTGTTTCCACTTATGAGTAGAGTAGATTCAAGTCTATAGTTTTAGTAAAATACAATTAGCAGTTTGAATCTACAAGGAATATCTACAGAAGTCACTTTCCTCTTGTGATCCTCATAACCAGCCCAACTTGCCACCCAACCAACTAGGAATAACCTATCTGGCTTCCCAGTTGTAACAACCCAATTTCTCATCCTTATGTCCATAATGTAAATACTTTTATAAATTAAAATCCTGAGAGAGGGACATAGATTCCATTGCATGAGGTAGGAGATTACTAAAGGGAATTTCTGATTTAAATATCAGTCCTTCATTGGTTGAGGGGATTACTAGCTTAGGATGTTCAAGGTTCTTTGTTATAGTAATATAAAATATTATTGAAAATCATTAAAGGTATGGTGTTGAGCCTTAAATAGATTGGTTTTTAGAATTAAATTGGGTTGCAAGAGAAGTACATGCCCATTCTTCCTTGCGAGAAAATTTACAAGGTAGGGAGGACAAAATTTATGGAGGTTTGACTACGTTGGTAGAAAGGATAGAGGGAGGAAACCACTACGTAGGAGAGAAAAAGAAGGTGAAGGAAAGGAGAGAAGAGGATTTCATTTGATTCACCTATTGGACTCTCATTCAGTAAGAGGCTAGAGCGGAGGTAGAAAAAGAAGGATTTTTGGAGCTGCATTGCTGAGATCTAAGGAGAGAAATAAACCAGTAAAAATCCCTATCGCAACCTGTTGGAGAAAAGCATCACAAGAGCAATGGCTTGCCTTGAGGATGAAGGTAGGGTTGCCTGGTGGTTCTCTAGTTTAGCTATATATTTGGTAAATATTTCCCTCTAAAACCACTCCACCTTAGGCCTTTGAATCTGGCTAGGGGTGATAGCTACAAGTGAGTTTTGGCTACAACGATCTATGGTTGGGTGGATATTTGAAGTCCTAGACTTAGTTTCCCTGGAAATTACAATATAAGTGCTCTCTTTGCATTTTCTTAACTGATAATGCATGTATGTGTTTTCATTTCTAGGCTAAAATGGTGCTTATAACTGTAATGAGCATGTGTTTACATTTATGGACTAGAATGGTGCTTATAAATGTGATGAATAGGAGTTGATTATTGCAACTTAGTTTGGGAGTGTAGATATTGAAGTGGTTCATGATCCGTATGTATTACTATCTCTTTTCCCATTAAGTAATGTTTCCACTTCTTCACACTCTATACTAGTGCATACAATTATTTATCATATGTGGGATAGTTAACTACTACATAATTAAATGTCTCAGAATTATAACATATGGGTCTATCGTGCTGTGTCAACACTGCTCCGATGGCATAGTCACTGGCACCCGTTTGGATCTCAAAGGATCTTTGAAGATTAGGCAGTGCTAGTACTGGTGCTATACTAATCTTTTCTTTCAAGGTGTCAAAGGCTTTCTGCTGTTTGCCTCCCCACTGAAACACCTTGTTCAATCTTGTTAAAGCATGTAAGGAAGCTGCAATTAAGGAAAAGTTAGAAATGAACTTTCTCCAATATTGTGCTGCTCCTAAGAAGCTCCTAACTTCTGTAGCAGATTTGGGTTTAGGCCAGTTTACAATGACTGCCACCTTAGAGGGATCTATCTTCAATTCACCACCCCCTACTATATGTCCCAAAAAATTCAAAGATGTTTTGCCAAATTCACATTTTGAGAGTTTAACATACAGTTTTTCTCTTTTCAAAATATCTAGTGTCTACTTAACATGCTTTAAATTTTCTTCCCATGTTTTGCTAAATATCAAAATGTCATCCAGATATACAATAACAAAATCATCAAGAAAAGGTATGAGTACATCATTCATTATTCTCATGAAAGTAGAAGGAGCATTAGTTAAGCCGAAAGGCATAACCAGCCACTCATACAATCCCTGCTTTGTTTTGAAAGCAGTCTTCCACGCATCTTGTTCTGCAACTCTGACTTGATGATATCCACTATGCAAGTTTAACTTGGAAAAATAAAAAACTTCTTTCAATTGATCCAATAGATCATCTATGAGAGGAAGGGGATAACAATTTTTTTATTGTGATCTTATTCAGTGCTCGATAATCAATGCACATTCTCCACGAGCCATCTTTCCTTCTCACCAAAACGATTGGAGATCCACATGGTGATATGCTAGGTTTGATGAACCCTTTCTCGAGCAACTCTTGCACTTGCTTCTTGCTTTTTGCATTCTCTAAAGTAGACAACTTGTACATCCCAATGGTAGGGAATGGAGCATCTTGCTGCAAATTAATTTCGTGCACTATTTCCTTTTTGGGTGGCAGACCTTTAGGTTCTTGAAATGATATCATACTATGAAACAACATTTTCTAAATCAGCTTTCTGTTTAGCATCATAGCCCCCAAATACATTGGTTTTATAAGGTTTCTTTTCCTTTACAACCATCAATAAAAATTGTTTGCATGAATTTATCATTCCTTTCATCTTCCGTGAGTTTATGAGAGTATAATTATTCTTGAGCTTATGAGCTCTTATAAAGTATTTGATTCCATCTCTAATGAGTAGATACTTATTCTTAGCTCTATAGAAAATAGCTTTTCTGTCATACAAGTAAGGACTTCCTAAAACAATTCCACATATATCCAAAGGAATTATTTATAACTCAACCTCATCTACAAAGGTTGAGCCAAAAGAAAACTTGAGTTTGCATTGTCTAGTTACTTGTAGTTGTGCTTTATCATCTAACCATCCTAATGGGTATGGTTTCTTGTGAGGTGTATTCAGTAATCCCAACTTCTTTACAATTGCTTCAGAAATTAAATTTACTTGTGAGCCACTATCAAACAAAGTATCAATCTTTTGATGTTTGGAAATAACTCGAATATGGAAAAGCTCATGTCTTTTTCTCTCATTTTCTTCACCAATAGTAGATTGTGCAGAATTACTAGTAGATGCTTCAAAATTATTACCTTTTATACATGTGGCTGCAATGGTTTTTACATCTCCTAAGTCCGACCTCTAATATTTCTGAATAGTTGCAGCAATCTTATTCTTCTTGCCCTCGAACCTCTCAGGTCTCAACTCCAGATGCAGAATCCAACACTGCTCATCATCATGCCCATCCTTCTTACAGTGAGTGCATGAAGACTTGCTTTTTTGTGCAGTGTTGGCCTTCCTTTCTTTCCATTTCTTTTTTCTTTTCTCCTTATTCTTGCTTGCACTGGGTTGGGATGATTCCCCAACTTCTAGGTTTCAATTCTTTCCTCTAGCTTCTAGATGCGTAGCTTGAACAGATACCTCATTTATACTAGTGGGATTAAACATGAGGATAGTGTGCCTCATGTAGCTGTGTAGACCACCGATGTACTTCAACAGAGTCCCAGGTGAGTCTAATGAGATTCCTAGAATCAAAGCTCTCTTCCTAAATTCTTGGGTGTAACCTTGTACACTTTTCCCTTTCAGTTGTCGAAGAGTTTGCCAGCTCATCATGGCTTGCTGCATGTAGGCTAGTGGATAGAACTGATTTTTGATTGCAGAAACAAATTCAACCCAGACAGAAATAGTCTTACCATGTCTCTTCATGTCCGCTTGGGTCCTGCCTTCTCACCAAACCAAGGTAGTGCCTCCAAGGCGTAGGCTAGCCAGCTGAATCTTGCTCTTGTTTGAATCAATACTCTACACTTTGCAATAAACATCAATTTGTCTAATCCAATTGTCTGGCTTTTTGCATTCAACTCTCCATCATATATAGGTAAATCAAATTTAACATCTAGTTTAATCAAAGATGCATTTTTTTTATGTTCATGGCTATTAGGAGGTGTGAGAAAGCTTTCTTCTTTCCCTTTTCCTTTTGAGTGGTCTTGGAGGAGAGACTCTTCTTCACCTTTATCTTGTTTGGAGCCTGATGCATCTTCATCTTTATGTTTTCTAAAGTCCTTATACATTTCCTCTACCATGGACCTTATGGCTAGGAAAATATCTATAAATTAAGGGTCTGGCCCCATAGAACATTCCTTCGACATTGTCTTTTGAGGATAGGCTCTTCCAATTTTAGGATTAGTTTTGACCAACTCTCCTTCTCCTAATTTGAGCTTTGATCTAGTTAGCATTCAATAGCTAAATCCAACACAAGCTTGTCTAACCTTAACAACCTAGAGCTCTGATACCACTTGATCTGAAAATCACTTATGAATGATCTCAGTAAATTAATGTAGGTATTATACACTCATGTGCTGGTGTGTGTGTCTATATTATCTTAGGCAATAGATCGATACGATTGTAAAATAAATAGACACTGGAAAACAATAAGAGAAACACAGCAAGCAAAGACAAAACACAACAATTTAATAAGGAGTTCACCCAATCCTCCTAGGCTACATCTCCTGATCCAGCTTTCAGTGGTGGCCTTTTTTATTGTGCCTTTGAGTAAAGTTTTTACAATGAGGAGTTCAATTTGAGTCTCCTGCAATAGATGATGCTTAGTAGGGTGGTATTTGGATTCCCCAAGCCACTAGAGTAGACAGACTCCCCCTTATCAAGTCTTGACCTCAACTGGTCTTAATGGGATGAGTCTAATTTGGTACTCAATTCCCGACAGATATCCTCAAAGGGATTGCTTGAGCCTCTCAAGCCTTTTAGGTTCTTTCTGCTTGATGCTGCCTTAGCTCTGCAGGTCAGCTTGACTTCTCTGTTCTCTTCTTCTTGCTTCACTCTCTATTCTGCCTCCTATGTCTCCTCTCTGTTCTCTGTCTGTTTGTTGCTTAAAGCCAATCCATCCCTTGACTGTTTTCTTCCTCTTCCGGCCCTTCAGATTGCTTGCCTTTGTCCGCTTGGAGTTACCTACTTCTGTGTCATCACCACTATGTAACATTTCACAGAGAGGTGGCCACTTGTCCCTTCACGAACTGAGCACTAGCTCTTCCTCGAACGGTTCGTTACTTCGTTTATTCCACGAAATGATTCATCCACCAGTTCAGTGGTAAAATCAGACTTCAAACCTTTATATGCCTCAGCTTATTCTTCCTCCAAATCTGGTCTCCCATTGGGTGCAATCTTTTCTGTTTGATTTGGGGCCTCTAGATCCTACGGTCATCGCTTTTATCGAATGGGTGACTTGCTTGACCATTAGCCCACGATGAGAGTGATATTCTCTCTCATTCGCCAGAAACGCGTCATTCAATGTATGGAATTGCTTAGTCCTATGAAAAACCTACTTACTACCCAAAATGCCTTCGATATTCCGCTGGTTTTGGAGTGCGGGACCCACCTATTGTTTTAGCGCTTTTCCCACGGTTTCCCTTGTGACCGTGTGCTTGGGGCCTTTCCTTTTTGAGGGGTTTTGTCCTGCGATGTGTGACTTCTAATCACGCAACAAAAATAGCCTCCCTTTCTAGGTTTGAGCCTCCCAACTGCCATTTTTGCGCCATGCATAGTCCCCATGGGCCAACAATTAACGCGCATTGACCAAAGGTCCTTGTTGCTTCGTGCTGGCTACAAATTACCATTATTTAGAGATTGTTTCCTGATAGCTCATTGTTTACAATATTTTGAAGTCTATCAGAATTTCAAACAGTCATAGAACTCTAATAATTTTCAAGGATCCAATTCGGATCAATAACCTACATGGAAACTTAACTTCACCATTATTTCCATGAAATTTATGACCACTAGTTGATGGTGTGTCACCAACACGATCTCCAGACATTGATGACACAGGATGATGTGAACGGGAAGACCATTCTTCTAAGATATAAGGAATATCAGGACAACTTCGAAGAAGATGGTCTCTCGTGCAAAGTTTGCAGGGATATCGAACTTTGTGAGGCTTTATGGATGGTTTCTAATCTGATGTTGCATTTAAAGAAATGGTTTCTTGGTTTCCCCTCTGCTGAAATTTCTTCTTCTTCCCTTTCTTCTTCTTCTTAGCCACCTGGTTACTAGTGCTAATACTTTCACCAGGTTAAGAGGAAGAAGGGGAGGAACAAAAAAACAAGGAAGAAGGCAAAGGGTCAACTTTAGGATCAACTGGAGGTTGATTTTTTCCAGTTGGAGGAGTACTCGATTGTGGAGAAATCACAACATTTTGAACCAAGGAGGTTGAAAATAACTATTTTGGCAAGCCAAAGTTAAATCTCGGTAGGGATAATGTAGCCATGTAAGGAGCACCAATATTTCTGAAAGGAGGAAAAGGACTAGGATTCCCATCAAAAGGAATTCCTTGATTGGTGGACTCTAGATTTGTCACAATATGCTTACACCTAAGATCAACTAAGGAATGAACATGGAGGATGTTATCCACAGTCAATTAATTTTTACGACACTGGAATGCAACTTTTGTTTTTCATTTTTAAAGAGAAGAGAAAAAACAAAAGATGACTCTAGTCGCCTTCAATGTTTAATGAGCCCGAAGGGACAAGTGCTCAGATGATCCTTTTACTTTTAAAGAGTCGAAAAGGAATGAAAGTGACTACTCTAGAGATTCTAGACAAGATGGTATACCAAACAAATCGCAAAACTGCAATATACACCTTGGTGATAAATGAAAGAGAAATTACCAAGGACTTTACGTATGGCAGTCAATCTTCTTGAATGCTGTGTTTGGTGCATTGCGATTGGTAAGGTGGAAGACTCAACTTCCTAGGGATAAAGGATTGCAACCTATTGGGGTCTCCCACTATATAATTAACGGTACGGGGAGCACAAGTCCGTACTAGCACTTATCAAATCAGAGAGGAGGAATCACCCAACCTCAATGAAAATGACAGCCACTAGGTTTAAAGACACCAAAACACGTCTCTGGCCTAGACCTCTAGATTTTTCTTGTTAATTTCCAATGCGTTATTAGATTACTTGATGTAAATTTTAGGTTGATCTTACTTAAAATTTGCCTTTTAAGGTTCACAATGTGATGTTTTCTGAAATTCCTAAAAATGCAACTAGAATGAGAAGCACTCTTTCCATTTGTTTTCAACAATGAAAATTCTAGCTATGAGGGATAGAGAAAACAAGTAATTTTGGATCAAACAACAAAGAGAACAAAATAATGCAATTACCTAAACCATTCCTTTCAAGCATTCACAAACTTTAATATGCACAATGCATGTTTTTCTTTTCAGTTTCTTTCAATGTGAATGATGCAATAAGAAAAACTAACGCACAAATGATTCAAAACTCTTTTCATAAAAAATGACGATTTGTGACAATTTCTTTTAAAGGGAAAGGAAGACTGTACGACACTTTCGATTTTAAAGAAATGAAGATTTTCGACACTTTAAATGAAAATACAAATCAAATGCACAAATAAATCAGTCGATTATTTATGAATGAAGAATTTACAACAATTCAATTTTCGAAGAAAAATATGACTTTACAACACTTTCTTTCGACAAAGATCTGTCGACCATATTCTAACTTTGATTGTAGGCTGATAATGACAAAGAAAACATTAAAGAAACATTAATCAATCCAATCAAAGTAAGGCTGGCTGGCTAAGGAGATGAAAATAATGTTTTAAGATATAAGACATCATTGATATTCAGCAAGCAAGCAATCAGAATAATTTTGGTAAAAATTCAATCCAAAGATGGGAATTTAACCTAAGGTTGATCATAGTAGGTCAAAGAGGGGCTAACTGCACTACATAGCACTATCTCTCACTAAAAACTACGCTGATTTCAATGAATTGAAAATTGATCAATGCAAGTCAAAGAGGGCCAGTCTGCATCGATCATTGCAGGCCAAAGAGGGAAAAACTGCGCTGATTGAAATACTCCTTTGTTAATTAGTGCAATTCAAAGAAGACCTAAGTGTGATGCATCACACTGTCTTTAAGGCTAGCCTGCAATAATTCCTGTGAGGCCACTCAAGAGTCATCTAACCTCAAATTTTGACCAAAATTCAATGTAAAAGGCTAAATTACAACAAGTAAAGTATGTCCAAGGTGTCTAAGGAGGTGATAAGATACTAAAAGGGATAGGATCTCTTCCCCAGTGTAGTTTCCATTTTGTTTTGGGAAAATTTAGTGTTTCTTCAAACACCTACTCCTCTAGACCTAGTAGCTAGTCTAGAAACAACAAACAAAGTAATTCGTCGCTTTTTCTATAGCTAACAGATAAGAGAAAGAAGAACAAAGGTACTAACCTATAACTTTCACTTGATCCCTCTCTCCTTTGACCAATTTTTCCACTCCTTTCCCTACTTAACTCGCATGGAAAGTACCTGCACACAAGCCGAGACAGAAACCCATCAAAGCATACAATAATGATGATCTATTAACTAAACATGTCGTAGAATCAAGAATATGATATACATCATATGATTACATGAATGGAAAAAACTCATAATTCTATATTAATAGAAGGAAATATTACAACCCATGTAGTTGCATAATCGATTCAGTGTCATCCTTCCAGCTTCAAACCCTTCTCTCCTCTGAAGCAAAAATTCGACATCATTACAATACTCTTTACTAATCTCTTTCAAACAACATTTCCTTAGCTCAAGAAATTCCAACCTAGACTAGACTTTGAATGCTTGGTCAATTTATAGCTGAATGAAGGAGGTTAAACCATTAATGGCCCTCATGAATGCTTTGCCAAAATTTGGAAGTGGTTCCATGGAGGAAGGGATAATAGATTAAGGTTCATTCATCCTCTTCCTCATCCAAAAGCAAGCTTAATCCATCTGGAAACTTCTAGAAGCATCCATTGGATGAGGAATCCAATGGCTTCATTTCAAAAATTCGATGAATCTCACTCAACGCAGGCATAACAAAGGCTAGGTGTGATGCATAGCACCCAGACAATGCAGTTACTGCAATGCATTGCAGCCAGATAGAAGGCCACCTGCACTGATCTCCTTAGGGGTATTTTTTGGATGAATGACGTCATGAAAATCTGGGGAGGAAATAATGATATAGGTTAACTTCATTAGGGAATGAAAACAACCGAATTAGGGGTTGATGAACCCTAATAATACGGATCTGGAAGTCGGGGTTGATGTGCCCAAATTTTCCTATAACACATGGGGAGTGTGAAAATAAGCAGATCTGAAAGATGATGTGATGTTGAGTTCAAATATAACTAAGTGGATATGTGTACATGTAAAAAAATTGTAGTAATGGATCAAAGTGAAGGAAAACGAAGCATGTAAAGGAAGTTGCCACAATGGTCACCATTGGTGCAAAAACGGGAAAACTTATGTGACACTTGAGAAAGGAAATCTAGACTTGGAACAACACTTTTTCAAGTTAAAGCACTAGTGGTCATTCAACAAAACGAGTGAAACAACACTCTCACAAGCTAGAAAAGAGAAAAGTGACAGGAAAAGCAACAAAAGGCAATAAAATAAAAACTCACCCCGAAAAGCAATGACAACACTCATAAGGCTCCTTTATCTCCCAGGGAAACTAGAGCTTGATGATCGAATTCAAAAGTGAGCTCTACAGGTTTCCATTACATAGATTTGAGCAAATTGAGTTCATCATGGGTATGCTTGAGATAGCAAAAATGACACTTAGCAGAAAATTCTAAAGATAGCAATGTGTCACCTTCGGGAAACTGATGAAAGATCCCTACTTCCCATGGATGCTTTTCCTCTTAGCTCCATTTTTTTCTAGAGCACTCCCATGCATTGCCTAGATAGATTGCGAAATTCTAGAGGGAACCAGGCAACCTTCCTGCACATGCATCAGACAACAGCTAGGGGAATGCTTTTGTGTAATTCTTGGGTTGAGTGGATTTGGCTGCCTCTCATGCTCTACCCAGTTTCCCAGCTGAAGACAAGCTACTAGATGGGTCTGCGTAGTTCCTGAGCCAAAGCCTAGTGTTAGGATGTTCTACACAATTTCTTTGAGCAAGGTTGTCTTCTCGAATACTCTGCACAATTATGGAGAGCAAGATAGGATGCATTTCTGCTATGTGCAATTCCTGAGAGAAAGGCAAGTTGTCCTCTAGGACTGCACATTTTTCCAAGATAGTGCAAGAACCAGATGTGAACAAGGTCACGAGGTCATATTGTGGTTGGTCAGCAGAATAAGAAAGCAAAAAAAAGTGTAAAGTGAAATATAACTTCAAATCAAAACACAAGTGCTTGAGCAGTGTAAGACATGTTGCTAATATTTTGAGGAGGGAGGCTCCAAAACAAAGCAAAGGAAATTTTTTGGAGGGTAGTTGTAGCCACTACAATAGAATCCTTGACTAATGAATGGTGGGATATGTTAAATCCTAGAGGTGGACACAGAAAAATTCATCACAGTTTAGGAGGAGAGATTGAGAGGCATCAATACTTGTATAGGCCTAGTGATCCCTCGATAGGTATGTGGTGGGATTGTAGTAAATACTGGTAGTGTATGTATCTTTTTTGGGCCTAGGAATCTTTTGGTGGGATTGTGGTAAAGTCTAGTTGTATAGATGATGGCTTGGGCCTAGGAATGTCTTGGTGGATTGTGGTAAAGCCTGAGGAAGACCTAGTTGTTTTGTTGTAAGTCCCACATTCATTCTTTGAATATGGCATGAGGGTGATTAGATGAAAGAAATATTTGGTTCAACCAATCTATGGTCGAGTGGTACGTTGAAGTCCCTGACTTGGTTGCATTTTTCATGTGTTAATAAGATACATTTTCCTCTTGTGTATTATGTGTAAATTTGTTTGTTATTATGTGGTTATAATGATTGTTATATCATTGTTATATGCTGGTTATAAGCATCATTTATGATTGGCTTGAGTTATGTCTCTCATTTTTTTTTTTTTTGTAAATGAAATGTTAATGAATGTATGACCTAATAGATGATAATACAACTATTATGAGAGGTATCAAACCTTCTTAACGATTCCCAAATAAGTATGAAGTCCCTATTCTCATATGTGTTTATATGACCTGTAGATTACATTTTCATGATGTGTTTGAAAGAATGATTGTCATGGATAGGCCTTGTCAGGTCAGGTCCTTGTTCAAGACTCGATTTAGAGGCCTTGTAAACATGTTATTTATCATTTTTAGAAGTTTCATGAAGTTCTGGGCAGAGGCATGAGTCCTAGCCCTAAAACAGTGGCTCAGAATCTGGGGTCGCTTGCACATAACTTCCTGAAAAGGGCTGCAGTTGCATGGAGGCCTTGCTGTGGGAGTGAATGGAGGGTCTCAGTCACATAGAAGGCTTATCATAGGAGTGACTGGGGGTCTATTTTTGTAACAAATCAACTTCTCTCAGGGGATGGACACCTCGAGGGGTTGGTTGGCTCCTTAAGGTTCTATAGCTCTTGAGGAATGTCAATTTGGTTTTGTTTAGTAGATTCCACTTCTTTAGCTGCACCTTGGGAGTTAAATCATATCATAGTAACTCTCCATCACATGTTTACCTCAGTGGACCGGTTAGCTTAGGTAAATGTGGGAGGAGGGTGTTACACATTATAAAGGAGAAAATAAGACCAAGCTCATGGGATGTGTATTCCAAGTTGAATGCAGGTGGAAAAAATTAAAGTGGGCATCACTTGTGGTTAATTAATGGATATGGAAATTGGAATTGACATTGGAAAAAGGAAAAGGGAAATAAATGATAATTAATTCAAGAAATGAGGGAAAATAGGAGAAAAGGAAGATGAAGAGACAAGAATATGCGTGCTTGGGAAATTAAAAAGAAATCAAAGGAAAATGAAAGAAAATAGGAAAGGAAAGGAAGATACATCATACATCAATGATAAAAAGGAATATGATACACATTTAATAGTTTTTTATTAGTTTCATATTTTGACATCTTTAGTTTTGCTAAGGAAGAAATAAAATTCGAAGAGAGAGAGAGAAGGAAGAGCACAAGCAAGCAAGGAGAACAAGCCGGGAAGGAGGAGGAAGGAGGAGTTAGAGTTGCACCTAAGAAAAGAGGTTTTCAGTGAAGGAAAATCTAAGGATTTGTAGGTAATAGGTTGCATGTGTGATTTCCTTTGCTGGGATTTGAATGCATGGTTCATGCATTTGGGTTACTTGATTATTTTGTTGTCATTGGCATGGAATTGTCATTTTTGACAACATGTTCAAATTTTCCTTGCCCTTTCCTAGATAGCCATGGTGTGATGGGATTCGTTATTGGTTGAGATTTATATTACTATAAGATTTTGGATCCAGGTGAGGTGGTCCCAAGAAAATCCCAAGGGTTGAGGGTGGAGATGGTTTTCTCTGGGAAGCGGCCCTTGATAAGTGGGTGGAGACAAGAAAATCTCTATGGGTATGGTGAATAAATTATGATGCATCCAATCTTGTGTTGGTTGGTGATATCTATACCAGTTTAGGTGAGATTATTGTGGCTTGAGGGTGGAGGTGGTTTAACCTTTAGAGTCCCTGTTTGGTTATATTTGGTTTACCTTATGACATCCCACATTCATGCTTAGATTATGGGATGAGGGTGATTCGATGAAAGAGATATTTGGTTCAGCCCAATCTATGGTTGGTTGGTACTAGAAGTCCCTGACTTGGTTGGTTTTATGCATATTTTATTATGTGTTATTCGTTATTGATATCAATGAGAACATGTATTGGTTATTGTATTGATTTTATGACTGGCTTGTCATGGTTCCATTCTAGTTAAATGTTGGTTATAGGCATGGTTAAATTATGTGCTCTTATTATGGATATTGTTCATGATTCAATAAGCTACTGAATGGTTACATGAATATATGAGCTAACAAGTGTTTGATGTAGCTAACTTGAGAGGGAAATTAGCCTTCTTGATGATTCTCTGATGAAACTAACAATGAAAATAGATGCATTCATGTCATGTAGCTACTATGTTTACCATATGTTTGTATAAATGCATATCATGAATTTGGCATGTTTGGGCAAGATCTAAGCCTAAGTATAGTTAATGCATACATGTGATTGTCTTAGACTTGATTTTGGAAATTTATTGGCATTTCAAGGTAGTGGCATGTAGGATGGCTCTGAAATTTAGGCATTGAATCCACAGCCATAGGAATAGAACTGAGTATTATCGGATGTAGTCACATGGAAGATGCCTTGTACGTGTGGCTGGAGTCGTATGGCTGCATGCAAAACTTGGAATGTGTGTGACTAGGCTATGAAGTGAGTCAAGAAGGCAGTTCCAATCGAGGAAAATATGATTAGTGGATGTTGTTGATATCTGTGTGATTAGGTGTTCCTAGATATTACAGTAAAGTATAATGATAGTAGATCCCACTTCCATAACTGGAACTTGGATGTTGGGTCATGCATACTAACTGCCAACTCATGTTTACCCTGGAGAGCTTGTAAAAGTGGGTAAATGTGGGGTGGGGTGTCACAGGATGGTATTAGAGACAAGGCTTTCTCCCTGTAAACCTTTCACTGGTGCCAATATTATAGAGTGGTATCAAAGCGAGTTTTACAGTAGTGGAACTCAGGGTAAATGAAAATGGTTATGGCTATCATGCATGCAATTATTGTCTCAGTTTTGTAATGTCATCTTGGTTCATGCATGATGTTGATATGTTGTTGCTATTATTATATATTGTGCTAATCTAGACTGACTTGTGTAAAGGTAATAGCCTCCCATGAGGAACATTGACTTATCTAACATGGTATGTTTGCAGGAAATAGAAGGCCAAAATATGAAAAGAGGAATGGTGGATTACAGTTCACATGAATCCCCATACAGGCCTGAAGTGAAATCAATTGAATGAGAAAATTAAATTGAGAAGCAAGGAGAGGAATATTCTCTTGATCTAGTAGTGTTGGCTTTAGGGGGGCATGACCTAGGTTCAGCGTTAGTTAGCCAAACAAATCCCTACACTACTGGCCCTTTCAGCGTCCGCCCACGGAGCGCAGACTAAAGTGTCACCTGAAGTAGTATGAGGGGGTGCTGGAACCAAGTTTCTGCACCCTTGAGATGGTTGTGACATCGGTTTATTCCAACTATACCTGCCTTCGCGTAGTTCGCTTATCCATCTTCTCTACCCTCCAATACCTTTTCGTGAACAGTTACAATCAACTTCTATGCAGCCCTAACTAAGGGCTGAAGTCCTTTCGCACTTATGTGGCAGTGAACTACGATATCTCCCAAACTAAGCCAAGTATCTTACTTATCTTATTAATATATCTTACTTAGCTTCTCATAAAAACATGTTGTTACTTGTGTTTACTTAACCCATATAGTTATACACATTCGCGCATCACAAAAGCATTAGAAGTGAAATTCATACCCAATATAATAGATGCATAAATAGGAAATAAAGACATAGAAATTATAGAATACTTCTTTTTATTGACAATTCCAGATGATTACAGACTTGACTCACCTTGTGCACTTAGCTATAGGGGTCCACGCACTTAGTTGCGGACTTCTAGGTCTTTGCATACTCAGCTGCAGAACCTCTACCTACACTATGACCCAACTTAGAATTTTGCTCCAAAGATATGACTCAATTCTTCATCATTGATTAGTTGTTATTCCCTAAACTACTTAGAGCTTAGCTCTATTTATACAATCCATGGTCTACGGACTATGGGTAGATCTTTTACAACCGACATTACATTATCAAAATAAGGGTGGACAACCCTATGACTATTTAACATCTATGCACTCTGCAACTACAAAATGCAGAGTCTTTACATTTGGATTACAAAAATTGGACCAAAATATGGGCTTTAAGCCCCAAAATTTCCCTTGGGGGATCCTGCGCCCAACAGACCCCCAACACAAACATCGTGACTCGCCCTCGAGTCACTCTATAGGTGCATAGATCTTAGTGTGAAGACCTCCCAGCTCTGTTTCGATCACCGCAACTTCGGCAGCGCACTAAGCGGCCACCTACTGGACTTCTTCCACACGTTGTTTAGTGATTGTTGCCGAACTGCTGCTCTAAATATCCTGCTGAGCTGCCTGCAATTTAGCAAGCTTTCCTTCAATGGAGGTTGTAATTGTATAAGCCTCGTCTATCCATGGTTGTTGGCGAGCTTGTAAGACTGCCTCTTTATGTTGAGTGGCATCCACCTATTCCTTGAGCGCCTTTGCCTCCTATATCTGGGCAAGCCTTTGAGTAAGGGAAACCCTCTGCGCAGTCCCTTTTACCTCATCATACCTCTGTTGGAGAACGTGCACCTTTGTCTCTAGGCACTCTACATTCGGGTCCTCCTGTAGGGTGGTTAGGGCCTCGAATGACAGTTCGAAAAGCTGCATGAAGTCTGCCACTGCACTGGAAACCCCCACTATTGTTGTTGTAATAGTGGTGGTACATTGTTCCCTAATCTCTGGTGGAGTTGAAGGTTGAGCCTTCAACTGCAGTTTGACAATCTTTAGGTTTAGCTCCAACTGAACCATAAACATCTTTGCTCGAGCGTTGTGCATCCCTATGGTTAATTTGTAGACGTGCGCCTCAACCGATTCCTCTGCCTAAATGGCCAACTCCGGGGTCATTCGACAGGCTTCCTCCACAACCTGCATTATCTACTTATTCTTTTCTACTGCTTCGTTTCGCTGCATGCCCAACTGCTCAATGTTGATGCACTACCCGCTCATTACCTATAGAGCACGACTCTTGCTGACCCAAATTTCCCTGGTGACTCCATCCTTTAAGAGGTAGAGCATCTCCCAGGGGAGTGCAGCCATGTTCAATCCTACCCCTTTGAGACTACTGATCGTGGGCCTGTTGGCCTCATTTTCTGTAGTGAGTGCTCCATCTAGTAGAACTATCATGTTGGTCACCCTTGTCCGTAACATCCCCTTGGTAGTTGAAGTGTCAATCGCAACGCTGGTGGACATTGCGATGCCTGTGGAGTGCGAACATGCAACTCCTGTAGTTCTGTTCAAAGAGCCCCCAATTTGAGCTACTCTTGTTCTTCAAATTGTTGGAGGGCCTTCGCGGTGAAATCCCTCACCATTTCTCTAATGTCATGCAAATCCCTCTTTGTGAGGGTGACTGGATCGAAGGATGTCTTGGATGCCTTTTCTTTCTTTCGGGTTACTCCCTTATCTCGCGGTCACGGATGCTTGAGTTGGGTGGACGAAATCTACAGGTCGATGCCACCTTGTTCTGTCTCTATCTCTGGTTCAATCCCATGGGAAGGTGATTTATGTCCTTCGCGCTCTTCTTCTCCTATTGTCTACTGTTGTTCAGCCAATTTCGCAGCATTGCGCACTGCCTGGGCCCTTGCCTCTCCTTCCTCTTTTCAGTGCTTCTCTGCCAGTTACACCATTCGAAGCTTTGTCTCTTCCTTCTTGCTCTACGCAGTGGACTTTTCCATTTTGACCATGGAGCCATGTAGAGCACACCACTCCGTTAGCCAAGACTCAAGCACAACAAATATCACATCGTCAGTCGCTAAGTATGGTAAATCGTGCCATGTCTTTGTAGGGTCTTTCCGCACCCTAATAAAAACATGGTGGAAATCCGCTTTGAACTTTGAAAAGCTCTGTATACTGGCATATACTATGGGTGACAACCATGGCTTGCAATTGATCCCCATTCGAATATTCGTCTCCATTAATACCCAGAAGATCTTACTTTCTCTAAGACGCTATGCATCCTTGGTCACCCATAGTGAAGCGTACTTCGCTGCCTCTAGAAGATTCGATGCAACCGAAAGGAATTGGCTATCTTTTGGCAGCTCGCATGCCACCAATACTATCGACAACATGAGCCCTGCACAATGAAATGTTTTTCCCTTCTCCTGTGCCTCACGACAGTTCGCAAGGAACTCACACATAGATAGTTCACCTAGTTGAACTGGACTCCTTCCGCACATTGGGTTGCTACTACAACCACGGGTGCAAGAACCTCATCCACGTGGCACTTCCGCATCACTTTCCCTACTAGTATTTGTGTCACAACCTTCACTACAGGGTTTTTAATGCTAGCGATGGCACACCCTCACTTCTTCTTCTCCAACTTGAACTTCTTCTTCATCGCTTCCGCGAGGGCCAACTCACCACCTTTTCCCTCTGAAATGTTGGCGAGATCCTCCCCTAAGTAAGGTAGTCATGTAATCGGGTGAACCAGATGGTCTGTGATGGTGATGGGTCCTCCAGCCATAAACACCCATCATGCATCAAGCAGAGCAGCTGCTTGATGACAAAGATGGTCATTGGGGCATGGTGGTCATGCAGCACCCAGAGCAGGTTAAGCAAACCGGCTTTCTCTACACCTCTGAGCCATGTTCGTGGCTCCAATTGAATTGTTACAACAATCACGTCAATCCTCTGGTGCATTCGCTTCTAAGTTGCCAAATGCGGGAAACATTAATGGCCTCCAGATTAATGGCTTTCCCCTTTTCCTACAAGGTGAGCTT